>KK499796.1:291538-344084 GCA_000688715.1 Glossina pallidipes
GAATTTTTTTTTTTTTTTTTTTTTTTTTTTTTTTTTGTAAACAAAACATTGTTAACTATGTTAGTAAGCAATCCAAGTTGTTTGTTTTAACATACCTGGAGATGATAGAATTAAAAACATAATACTTATTACAAAGGCTTTGAAACTCCTATCCAATGAAGAAGCGTTAACTACGAATTTTGCTGCACCGAAAACATAGAGAGAGTTAACACAGACGCAAATATATTCCCTTTACCTGTGACCGGACGACGAGCAGATTGTTTGCTTTTAGCCATAATGGATAATTGAGAAAAAAAACTCTCGGACCGAAAAATAGGAAAACGTAAATAGATTCAATATTTCGGCGGACTATATAAGAACGATGTTGCTCTTTTGCAAAGTATTTGAACGATTTAAGTGGGACTTCATATATTGTATATAAAGTAATTAAAACGACGAAAAAACACTTAAAATTCATAAAAAAGCAAATAAATTAAGCTTTAAATTGCTTTCCATGTCAAAATATCGTATTAACAAACAGGCAGACACATATACAAATTAGTTCATACAGCCGACATATATTCACACACATTCACAAACAAACACATGCACATTATACTCCCATTTATATATATACATATATATATATATATATATATATATATATATATAAACGTGAAGCGGTAAAATGCCAAACCCTCTCTTTTAAAGCATTTTTAAACCGCTTAATAAAAATAATAGTTTTATCGTTCGTTCGCAATCAAATTTCAATAAATCGATTAATTATCAGGAAAACAAGCAAACGCACGCTCCAGGTTACTTGCTGTATGTATTTTCACAACGGAAACCAAACTCTCTCTCTATTAACATAGAAATAACATAACGATAACGCTTCCATACTTAGCGTGGAACGAGAAAAATATCTGCCTCTACTCTTCTATTTAGGATGTACTAGGTATATCAAACAACAAAACAACACAACAAAAAAAAAAAAAGAGAGAATTAGAGAAAGGAGGATGAAAGAGATACAGAGTAAGATATATACGAAACGTTATATATACCTTACAGCGATTCTTGCATACCTACTTATTATTGTGTTTTAGTTAATTTATTTCTTAACTTTAGAGAGCTTTGAGACATCTTTTCGCTTTTCACTTTAAGCCTTTCGGCTTAAATAATATTGTAAAGGGATATATTTTAGGAATATCCTTGACATTTTACGAAATATTTTCCAGCCCACTTTTTAAACTTAATATACAGAGTTCGAACCAAAGGAACCAAGTGAAGCAAATTTGAAATTTTTATCTCCGATTTTAAAACTCTCTCGACACAGATTAATTCGAGTAGAGCTTCTACGCAGCAAATGGATGTAAAAATTGATTTTACCCGTTCAACAATCTATACGATGATAAGCTATAACAAACAATGCAAAACAGAACAATTTGTATAAATGAACTATTGAATGACATTGTAAAATATTTACTTGATAGTTAAATGTCCGTGTGTTGGTTTCGTATATGCCTCTGTATATCTTTGTATATAATTGAAAAATTCTATTGAAAGCATTTTATTGAATTGTCAGATACACGCACAGTTTCCCCCCCGGCGTAATAAAAATATAAATTATATAGGTAAACCGTTAGTTTGTGACATTTAATATATTTACATAAGAATATTAAAAAAAAAAAGAAAAAAAAAAAAAAAAAAGGGAAAAAACCTCATTTCGTATTGAGGAGTGTTCCTCCCTAGCTGTACGTATTTTACATTACACTACAATAAATAAACAAAAAAAAAAGTAAACACACACAAACGCACACTCAGTGACAGGCAAAATGATTACCATTAAAACATCTCTTTGGCGATAACGTTACGAATTTTGCCAATTATTATTAATATTACTACAAATATATATACTACAAAATATATATATATATATATATATATATATATATCTCCTATTGTAATGCTAATTCCATTTGTTGTATGAAGGCAAGCTTCTTTTGGTTTCGTTCGTCTTGTCTTCAACATTTGATTGATGTTATTATGTGAGAATTTTGATACCAGCGATTATATATTGTACTCAAGTTTTTATAACATTTACTTCTTTCACTTTTTACTATTTCATCTTTTTTTTTTTTGTTTTTTTTTTTTTTTTAATATTCGTAGTTATTCAGGCATGTTTGTGTGCGCTGACTCTGCCTTGCTTTATGTCATTTAACACTATATTTTTTTTATTTTTTATTTTTTTTCTATATATATTTTGATTAGTAGTTGGCTCATGTTTACTGCATTGTGTTTGCACGAATGTATACATATGCCTGTGAATTTGTGTGTGTGCTTGGTTTTAAAAGTCTACACAATCCTTTTTACGATGCCATTGATATACGTGGCAGTTACTTGTTATTTACTATCAGCATGAACACTCTGCCAACGTTAACTTGCATGTAACATGACACATACCATACATACCACACGTAAGACGGAATATTATAGAATTATTAATGCAGGTACGAGGAATACTGTTTTTTTTTTTTTTTGCTGACATATAACTTGAAGCTAGTAATATTTTAATCTATTATCTGAAACACTCTTTAAATTGTTAGCACTTTATTTGGTATTAGTAAGTGATTTTGTGTTAGCACTAGAATCACTGCGTACCGAGTCATTTTGGCAGTTTTTAATTTTCAATCTTTAAAAAATGGTTATAAGGTATACAATGTTCGGCGACCATTTCACTTCTGTTTATAAGAAAAGATTTTTGGATATCTACAATCAGATTTTTTATACCCAGCCTACTTTTCGAACATATTTCTATCAAAAGGCATAATTTTTATGGCGTTTTTTATGGTAAAATTGCTGAAGCCGCAAAACGGGGATAAGAAGCTAAACTTTGACACAAACATTCCTTTGCCAATTAAGAAGACTAGATTCAAAAGTGGTTATAATCTGCATACATACCCATATATAAACCCATAAAGCAGAAGAAATTGAGATAATACTGAAATTGTGAAACACCTTTTTTTATGTTTTCGTCTATTACTTTCTATCTCGTGAATATATTTCGGAAAACTTGCTGTCCAAATATTCGGTCGGAAAACGTTCTAGATCGGTTTACTAATAAGTCCACAATCAACGATAAAATCTCAATTCCAATTTCGTTCAGTGCACTTTAGCAAGCGTAAAAATTCAATTGGCAATCACGATTGCCCGGGCAAGCCCGGATCTTGTGTGTTCTTCAAATGACCTGGGAAACCAAGAAAACAAAAACAGTGGGAAACACATTGAAGCTTTTCAAGACATAGTGAATTTTTGTTTTTCTTTTGCTTTTCTTTTCTTTTTTTAAAAATTTCCGGGGAAGAGAACGAGGAACGTTTGAAGACAATATCACTTGAAAATAACTTCGATTTGGGGCCAATTGACAAAATCTTCTGGTTAACAAATATCCTTTCAAAGGAGTTTGTAATCAACAAAGCATAAGAAGAAACCAATGTCTGAAATATAGTGAGAACCACGTGAGACGCTAATTACATACAACATTAAAAAATGACGATCTCTCCATCTCTTAAGCAATAATTGTCAGAAATTTATAAAATAGTTATGTCGATTTGCAATATATGGATAATGCTAAGATCTAAATAGAGAACAAATATGCAAGGTAATGAAACGCGAGATAAAAAAGACTTTTATTAAAAGATTCATTAAATGCAAATATTTCGAGATTAAAAGGCAGTGCTGTGAAGGGGGATAAAAACAAAATAAAATAAAACCAACCTTTTTTTACGCCTATATACCAGCATAGACGCAATCGTACATTTAAGCAAAGACAAAAAAGAAAAATGAATAAATCACTATGAAAACACATATATGCAAATATATATATATATATATATATCTACAAAATTGTATAAATCTTGTACCGACTATACGGTAGAAGCGAAGCTATATTAGGAAAGAAAGAAAAAAATGTTCACAAAATATAACTAAATGAATGTGAAAAGGTTGTTCGATCTTATGTGTGCTGGAATTAATTGATTACACTCACGAACATCTTCGCTACTCGAAGTCATGCAAATTTTTAAAAATAAGTGATAGCGGTTCAAATCGATCTCTCAGCCAACTTTTGGTTGATAGAAAACGGTATCAAGAACGAGCTCGAGTATAATTGAGGAGAAGGTTTTGCGATCAATTTGCGTTCTCCAATTTATGTAAGCGCAACAGGGTACTAGAACACATTATCCTCTTTGTTGATAAATATAGCTCTGGATTGGCTAAAATGTCATTGAACACACCGCCCATAGTACGACGCCGCGGCGTTTCTAAGCGTTAAAAACTTTTCCATTCAATTAACGGCGACCTGCTATTAAGTCATGAATAATTTCTTGTCATAATTTTTATAATGATTGTCATAATTTTTATAATAATGACCGCTTAGAAAACGAATTTGGTTTTGAGAAAATAGTGATAGACAAGCGGCTTTGAGAAAAAGGGGCATCGCTTATGGAAATTCATAGGTAGAGCGGGCAAGGAGGCGATAGAGCAACATCAATCTCCTCGCCCGCGAAACGGAAAGGTAGATTAAATAGTCAGATAATGCAACATGTATATCTTCCTTGGACGATCAGGCCGCGCGGAGATAGGTAGCGTGATAGTCTGCTGCGGCCTTTAGACCTCTCGGAAAAGTTCATTTGCCCAGTTCGTTTTAGTTTGCAAACGCGTGAGGAATGTCCTGTAGGTTAGTCGAAAAATTATATTAATGCCTACGTTCGTTGCGGAATGTTGCTCACACAGTTGTAAAAATATATAAGTCAACTTTCCAAAATTTGCCCCAAAAATGCGCCATAAACTAGAGGCAAGCGTAATAAAAATGTCCTTGTCATAACAACTGAAGAGCTGAATTTGGTTATGATTGGCTGATACGTTCGCGTACAGCCGCAGTGGTGTTGAAAGACATTAGAGTGGTCGTTTATCGAGACGTTTACAGTAGCTATAAAGAGGAGTCTGGTAGGTAAGATGGGCGGTGAGTAAACATAATTTTTGGTCGAAAGTTCGAATAATTTGCAAATGTAATTGAAATACGTAGTGAAAATACGTAAAAGAAAATGCAGTGCCCTAATTACTCAAAACGGAGAGCAAAATGAACCACAAATTTCGCACCTCCCTAATTCTTTTTCATGAATGAAGCTGTTGAATGTCAGGCTGTCACATTTTTTGCACCAAGACAAATTTTCTTAGGACAGTGGGATCTATACATGTGGAAACAATATGCATATATTATCCATATACACCTAATTCTCTTTTTACACGATAGATACGTGTAAAAAAAATTCGTGTAAAAAGAGAATTAGGTGCACTAACAAGAACTTTTTAATATTGTTTACACCTAATTCTCTTTTTACACGATAGATACGTGTGTTCTAGATAGATACGATCACGATAGATACGTGTAAAAAGAGAATTAGGTGTAAACAATATTAAAAAGTTCTTGTTAGTGGACTTATAGTTGGAATTATTTACCCAAGAAATTTTCGCAATTTGTTCTTTTTTGTTCGCATCATTAACATTGAACTTTTTGTAACAGGTTGTTTATTTGTGGGGGTGGGGACTTCTATAAATATGTATGTGAAATAGGTAACATATACGTAACTGTACACGTGTATATTCTGTTCGCTGTCATTTATAATAACCTTTTAGAGTTTTATCAGACATAAGATTATTTCTAGATTTTTATCGAACCCTTATGCTAAAACGCTTAAGTTCAAAACCTTTAACTACATGCACCGTTAGTTTACTTTAACAAAATTTGATTTTCCTTGTCATAAATACTCAATATACATAAATACAAAGCCGAGCTGGGATTACTAAAAGTCAAGTTTAAATCTCATAAAATTGTAATCTGTGATTACATTGTTTACGACGCAAATAAGAGTTGATAGCATAGAAACGATTAAATATTCTCTTCAAGTTCTCTTCAGTTGTTGTATATTCAAAGCAAAACTATTTAAAAAATGCAAACTAAAAATGCATTGCATTCTCAACAAGCATCAGTGAAAGAATTTCGCTAATTTTGTGTTTTCCTTCTGAAG
This sequence comes from Glossina pallidipes, assembly GCA_000688715.1. Lineage (NCBI taxonomy): Eukaryota > Metazoa > Arthropoda > Insecta > Diptera > Glossinidae > Glossina > Glossina pallidipes. Next base: position 297,601 of record KK499796.1, read on the forward strand.
ACCTAGGCCGTAAAATCTACACATTTGTAGACTACTTCGCGGTTAATATTTGCTTTTCGATAGATTCTGGCCTGTCTATCCATGTATTGTCCACTGTGGGTATTTTGAATACGAAAAGTTTGATCTAGAAAACTTAAACGTGTAACCTTAGTTCAAGTCTCAGGCAATCGAAACAATTCATACATAAAGTTCGCCTATAATTGGTAAAAAATTAAAAAAAAACATCCTCGAGAAAATGATAGTGAAATATACTTTTTTTTATTATTATAAAACCTGTAGCAGTACTTGATATAAAAACAACATGCCCGCAGTTAGCAAATTACCTTTTTATCTGTATTTTATTTGACATTAATTGAGTTTAATTGAACATTCTTGGTTAAGGGCTATGCTATAGAGTTGACTGTCTATCTGTCAATCGCTCGTTCATCCATCACATTCTAATCTTTTCTCTAATCAATTTAAATTTGAAAATACATTGAATAAATCCGACAAACCTCTTCCAAAATTAACCGAAAATGCACATTTGAAATGTGTTTTAAAGTTCGCCAGATGCGAAAATGAATTTAAATGTAAATAGGGTGCTCTCACAGTTACCCGAAAAACCAAGCAAAGCAGATTATACGTAAATGTTTGTAAACAATTTGAAGTTTTTACAATGACCCATGTGTAACTATGAAGTACTGCCAAATCATGTAAAAATGTAATTCAAAGCAAGTACGATATACGCTATACACTGTACGATCTACCATCGATACATACTCAGAAAGATCTTTGCTCTATATTGCAAGGCAATGTCAAGCCAGTCACGTTTATTAGTAGATTCGAACCGAATCAAATAAAAGTTTATTTTTATCCTGTGTTTCACGCCTTCCAATAAGAACACATTGAACTTGTGCGTCTATATTAGTCATCAAGAAGGACTTGAGATGCTTTCACTTTTTATTGTATCAATCGATTCAGAATGAAACATTTTTCTATTAATGGCTCTCCACAGACTACAAGATCTGCTTCTGAATAGGCTGCAACGAAAATTGGTAAAAAATATTGATTTGACGTATGACTTTGCTGCGGTAAGTTTGGGCGACATAGATGTATTTTTCGGCCTCCTCCGGCCATAGAGGTCGTAATGAAAAAACGCTTTTACATTAGCGATAAAGTATAATTTTTGATATTTTATGACGAAGACAGGTGATGACTAGTGATAAAGTGGCAAAGTGGTGCAGAATACTTGATAGTCATCCTTATCAGACTATAACTACGTACATGTTTCTTGTTTCCTCTATTACTTGTCATATCCCTAAGTTTGTTATCATATATTCAATAAATGAATGATTTTGTAAGCAACGCAAGAATGCATATAAAGTCCTTAAAACACAATTTTTTCACGATACGAACAATCGCGTTTTAGTTCATCATGAAATTAAGAAGTGATTAAATGTCTGTCTCTATTCCAAGAGAGAATGCCGTTTTAGCAGTCGTGTGGTGACACTTCATGTTCAACCAAGAGATAGCGATTTGATCACAAGCACAATAACAACAAAGCCAAAAAAGTTAATTACATCACGAAATGTAAAGGAGTGCTTATATTTATGATTAGAGATCTCCCATCTACGTTATACAATTCACGCAATTATCAACTCATCACTTTGCAAACGTGTCGCTGTTGTGTATTTACGCCATTCCATCAACAAGTTTCTACTATGGAACCCCCGAAAAGATAAAGACAAAAGGAGTTTTCAAGCGATGCAAAACTTGCACAGGACCGGCTACTTGGAACGAAACGTATTCCACAGGGGGCGCTTCAAATTCGAAGCTGACGTCTGACAGGGAGGGAGATAGGAATACAAACAGACATACTGACATGCTGATTATGGATCTCGGATGCTGCAAACGTTTCGATAAAATGAATTTACCTCCATGCTTCAGTAGTGGGTATGAAAATAACAATAACATGCTATAACATTGTCGACGATTTGTGTCAGCTCTGAGAACGCTTTAGCGTTAGTTTAAGTTTACGTTCCTCTATAATGACACTTTACAAAAAAAAGTCTGTTGTGTGATGAATAATATGTAAGTACTTCTACATTGCTTATGGGCTGGTACGTGCAATATTAGCGCTAGCGGCACCAAAAACAACAAAACAACAATTAAAAATAAAAACGTTATCATTAATGATAATGACGTGCACTTAATTATTACATGAGAGGAAATCATATTTTTTTTTTTTATTCTATTTTCTGTTTTCTGCTTTCTATTTCTGCTTTTTTTGTTATTTATTTATTTATTTAAGTAGGCCTCGAATAATTGACACAAATGTATTTTCTATACTGCAGCATGTTTCGCTATAGAGTAACACGTGCAAATGTATAAGCTTTCATACGTATAAAAGCAAACGCACATTAGACGTGAAATGTGCGGGAAATTATCGCAAATGGTAAACTAATCTAAAGTTTAAAACAAATTTTACAATGACAATTAAATAAATAACAATTTTTAGTGACATAAAAGCGTTCAGACAAAGCATTCGTAAAATTGACTTCAAAAAATAATTTAATTCCGTTGAAAATTACTTAAAAGCATAGAAATCTATTAAGGCTTTCAGTTAAAAAAAAAAAAATGATAATCGACTGTGATCGAATTTCTCTTTTATACCCGCCGTCGTTATCTTAAAGAAGATCAAAAAGCAAAAAAAGCAAAAACCAAAGATTTCTTATTCTATAATATTGGCTGGACGTGACTGACTCTTACCATTCTGGCGGAATATATGTGCCCATAATTATGGAAATGGTCTAAGTCATACATTATATCGTGCTTCGAGATACAGATATTTAATGATTTGCATTCAAATAAATTAAAAAATATTTTTACATTGATTTCGCATTTTTTATTTGTCTTGATTCTTGAAAATTTATTATGAATATGAAATTTTTTATGAATTTCATACAAAAAGGTTGCTTTTTAAGTTTGAATTGACTTGGATTTATCTTCAAAATTAACTGATTGTCCTAGAAATGAGTTAAAGCTATGACTTGAAGCTATGCCTTAGTTAACAAGCTGTGGGTTTTATTAGAAACTATTATTTTAATGAAATAGTTGATGAACATTTTTTATTCATTATTTTTAAAAAGTAATCCATTTTTATCATATTAGTTCGTAAAACTGTTGAAATGTTCCTGAAAAGCGGGAGGGATGTATGTAGCAGTAAGCACATAATGTCTTTTGACTAATGTTTTTCTTCCGTCATTGGTCTAGTGGTGGTGTATAATCAAAGTAATTCAACATTTCTGTACATTTTTGGTCTTCCTCTCTTGGATGAAAGATTCAAAATATCGAATGTAATTTGCGTTTTTCCAAAAACCAAAAATTTGTGGTCTATCGTTTCAATATTATTATTACATTTGATGACTGAGCAATTTTCGTCCATGTCAATGCTACTTTAACGTTACGATTTTGGTCTGAACAAGCATTACTGCGTGATGCTGTTTCTCGTGCACCTCTTGAAGCCGCAGTTTCATTCCATACATACATCTTGGAAACCCAAGTTGCATACGTACATAATTCGCTTATAGTGAGCTAACAAATCGCCAAGTTTTGTATAGGGGAGTGCCTTTTGCAAATCAAGATAATAGTCCCCGGGATTTTCTCTTGCTTTTTCTGGCCCTCTGCAAGACAATTTCTAGCTCGTTCAGCATGAACGCAAATGTAAATCAAGATTTTGTCTAAAATGTAATTTTTTTTCATATAATTTCTTGAAATTCTTTTTAGTTTATGAGTCACTGAGTCATTGTACCCAATGCCTGCGATGACTTTAAAACTTTTCAACAAATTTGAGACCGATATTTGAATTTTTATGACTCAGCAGACGGGCAGGTTAGACAGCGAACATATACATACGGCTAGACTAACTCTGAATTTGATACTGATCAAGAATTTATTATATATACCTTATCTGCAACTTTCTTCTGTAACAAAAGCTTCGACAAAAAATGAAGACTTCGATAAGCTATAAATATTGTATAGGCCTGGCGAATTTTTATCCAGGCGCTATAGCACCGCCCATATCAATCAACATAGGTATTTTTACAGTATGCCCCCGTCTAGCTCATGGGTAATGAATAAAAAATTGAATTTTTCTGGCTTTTGAAAGCGGAAACTTTCTCAGTACATGCGGCATTTCGGCAAGCATGACATAACCAATTTGGACGACTTTCAATATCAATTTGCATGCAAGAGTTTCCAAACTTTTTGACAAACCTTAGGCGGACATGCTTGAATTCGATTCCAAATGCTGATCAAGAATATACATAACTTTTGGGGTCACGAAAGCGTCCGTCGGTGTGCTGCAAACGGTCCGACAAAATGATCATACTGCAGTCCGGCGATGGACAGTATGAAATTGTTTGAATCTATACGAGGCACACTCATTAGCTAGCCAATGTTTATTTAAATTAAATTTTCTCTCTCACATAAAAATCTAATTAAATTACATTGTTAAGGAGATTTGACTTAATTGTTTTGTTATTACTTTAGATGCTTGTTTTTTATTTTTATTTTTATTTTTTTTTTTTCATTAACTTTAATTGCAATGATTTTCTCGCATGCTTAGGAAACATTCGCATGAAATCTATATGCGAAGGTTAATTTCAATATATATATAAATAAATTTTAATTGCAAACAAAAAAAACAATTGAGTTGAGTGAAAAGAGTAAATAGATGTTTTACCCAAAATAATGCATACATACACAAAAAAACTTTAGCTAGATTAATGGCGTTAACTGGGTTATGCTTTCCCCGAACAATTGAAATTCAGTTTTATTAATCGCCCTTATATTCTCTGAAGTTCAAATAAATTACTCAGACCGAATTTCTTTAAATCGTACCCTTAACCGATACAGACGTTAACACATTTACGTTGGCACAGGTGAATGGATTGTTGTTAAAAAAAGAAAAGAAATCGGAATAATGTGTAAATTCTATAAGTAACTAAAATTGAAATAAATTAGCGCAAAAATAACGGTTACATGCAATTACTTAGCTAACTAAGAATTTATGCAATATAATGAAAAAAGTTGAAAACGAGGGAGAACGTGTTGTTGTAAATAAAGCCTTCGGGCGTAAACTCGAATAAGTATTTTAGTTCTCATTTAATCTAAAATGCTGATGTAGTTTAAAAAGTATGGGTAACAGTGCGTATAAATTTTACAATATTTAACTGAAGCCGAATTGAAAGCTATTGCCCGTTGTAGTTGACCGCAATTCGATTTCCGGTGCAGTGAATGCGTCGTTCTTAGTTGTTCATCAAGGAAATTAAAAAACATTTTTCAGTATAAAGTTTGAGATACACTTGTCTATATCACTCCGTCTTAATAAAGCGTCCACTCACATTTATTAACTTAAAACTAATCGATTGTAACAGAAATTTGATAGCTGGATTCAGAGACCTAATACAACCGCAACACCACACATGAATAATTCGTAGGGTTTGATTATATTGTCGCTTCCACCATTCTTCTCAAAAATTCGGAAAGTCGCTCGAATTGAAAGGGAAACTGAGAACTTAGAACTTCAATTTTTGTAAATAGTTGCTTCCTTCAAGGCCATGCCTGGAATAAGTCAAAAACTGCTAGAATTTTGAAATAGTACTGAAAACGTTAAGGTCTTCGCATGCGGCCTATAGCGAATATTGATCACGAAGTTTGTATACATAACGATCTGGTTAGTCTAGAAGCGTAATGTAAAAGTGGTTTAAAAAAGTTTAATGACAACTTGGAGCTATTTTGAAACAAAATTATCGCAAGTAGATTACAGTCTACCTGATAAAATTCGATAATTTCTTCAAATCACATCAAGTGGAACCACCCACAAAAACAAACTGATAAACGTGAACCAACTAAAGAGTGGCATTACCTTGATTTAAAACAAGCATGCTTTTTCTTTTTGTGACCCCCGACTCAGGGGGTATCCGCTGTACGTGTATGCACTGTAGTAGTCCCGAACACTTATAGGTACGGAGAGGGGAAAATACAGAGTAGTGTTTGTGTACATCGGACAATTTTTGAAAAAAATCGACAATTGAGGCAAGGTAGGCAAAGTAGGTACGACAGTACGACAATAATGTACGAAAAATTTAATGAACTAAAATGTACGACGCTCCGCAAACGCTTGGCACCTGGGAGGAATGGAGGGAGATCGTGAATCGTACTCCGCTGCCTGCAATCAAATGAGATTAAAGCGCGCAACCGAGGCAAACCATTCAGAAAGCATGACACCGTGAACGACTCAGCAAAAATATAACAAAGTGGGCTTAAATTTGAAGAAAAATGGGTTTGGATTTGGGTGAAAAAGCGTAACGTCACGTTTTTGCCTTAAATAATATGTATTATGTTGGCGTAAGCATCGCAAGTGCATCATACGTAACGTTTATTGCGACAGTAAAGAAATTAAAAAATACACAAACACCTACATATAAATTTACACATATATCTTTCATAGTTTTAAAGTTTGTTTTACCTTTGTTCAGCATTCGTTTGACATGACGTTTTAATCTTAATTCCTATAAATTCGAAATATTTACAAATAATTCACTTGATGGATGGTTTCGAGTAAATCCGCGAATCGGCTCAGCTTTATATAAAAATATAGACTTTGCAAATGCCAAGTCTGTTTCAAAATATTAGAGAATAAAAACATATTTTTATTCGATGATATGAAAAATGCATATAGAAGCAGAAAACAAGTACAAAAATCACATTTGTTCTAAAGCGAAATCTTGGAAAGCTGTCATCTGCAGCAACTACCTAATAATCACAAAATTTTGTAGTAATTGAAAGTTTGTCAGTAGGGCAATGGTAGGCGAGAGCAATGAACTGAAGATTTTTATATTTCACGTTTTTATTGATTGTAGCCGTCGATGATTTTCCGCAGTTACGCACATCAATTATAAAGTACTCGTCCAGGAAGATATCCGTAAAAGTTCAGTTTTTCACTGTGTGTGTGGATTTTGTGAAAAATGAAAAAATCAATAAAATGTTAATTAATTTGTTACATTATTTTTACTTGAAGCATAATAATTAAATCACGATTTTTTTTGTCTTTTTCAGCGTTTTTGTTTATCTTCAAAAGCACAAACAAGCGATGAAACAAAGTGATTGTTTGTGTGTTAATATGTAAAATAACACTCCCATCAAAAATATAAAAATAAATAAAAATTAATAAAAACAATATTCCGCTTCTATATTTATCAGCAAATTTTTAATTGATTTCATTTAAAATAACTCAAGAGGAGAAAAGTATTTTAAAGTATATTTAACACAATACGCAACAATAATACCGCACAAGGTTATATTAATTGAATTTTTTTTTAGAAATCAAAAAATAAGCAAAAAAATTATTTGTTTATTTTGAACATTCATTAAAATTCCTTCGAAAAAAAGAGAGACGATAGCGATTAACTAAATTTATCGAAATCAATCGGCGATGGGAACTTCAACACATTTTATCAGCATGACATGGCTGCTGATCGTTCTATTGACAGAGGCCAACTGTACAATAGCTACAAGTAAGTAAAAGAATTTATTTTGCTTTGTTTAATTTTAATTTCTCTACCTGTAAGGCGTTGTAGTCTAGTACGGTCGAATGACTTTTTGCGTTTTCATCAGCCAATGCATTCGTGTAAATGAAAATGAATAAAAGAATTTTCTTGTTTCCCACGCTAAGTACCTCCGATATTAAATAAAAACTAATTGTTATCCAATGTTCCTTAAAATTTTTAAATTAAAGAAACAACTTAAACTCACCTTAAACGTATTATTTCGGTAACTATGACAGCAAGTGAAGAAAGGAGAACTAAATAGATAAGGGAAATGCACAAACAGCACACCAGACAGAAAAACCGAATACTAAAAAGCGAGGGAACTGTCATTCAAATCTATGTAGGTTAATACGAACAGAAAGTTACGGTGATATTTTGTTTTATTTCATATTTTAAATTAATCGGTTTACAGCTTAATTCACGACTCGACCGACCACATTCATTATTGGAATTCCCATTGATGCCACTATTCCCTTGTGATATCGTTTTAGTCAATTGACTGTAAGAATATTGCTAACTTTTTTAATCTAAGCCTTGAATACCATTTGCGTGCCGGGTGGGCTCATGGCTGAACATCTCTTAGCTTCTAATGAGGCCTAGACCATAAGTCTACTTTGTTGTCATCGCTCTTATACTTATATATACCTTCCTTAACATAATACGTACTCGGGAAGGTTCGTAGATAAAGTCTTTAGAGAACATTCAACGAGAATGCGAAGGGATTAATAAATTGTCGTAAGACCCAAAGACAACTCTACTAAGTCTTGCCATAAACAGTGACAAAGTTCTTCGGAAGGACGGCAAGAATGAAAAATAAAACCGTCCGGCTATATTAGAACTGACATTTTTTATTGTGATGATTAAGTTTTGTAGACTTATGTTCAAGTTTTTCTAGTGCGATTCCCGGAGTCTCGAAAGATAGCAAGTTGCTGTCAGCAATTTACCGCAAAGAACTATTCATGCCTCCTGGTTGCCTTTACAGCCTAACTTTCGCAAATGAAAAGACATAAGGGAAACAAGGAATGCACAGAGCAACAAAAACAAATGGAAGAATAAAAGCGGAGCAGGAAAGGGGCAGATCGAAGAAAACCAAAATTATATTCGGTCGTGGCAGAATTTTTTACACCCATCACTGTTATCCCAAAAACGACCACAAGAACTGAATTTTCGGGCTCTAAAATAAGGGAGTGGGGCTGAGGATTGCCTTTATTTTTAAAATAAAAGTTTTTCTCGTATACACGTGTGTGGTCGTTATTTGACTTTGAAAAATTTAGGTGGCTTCCAAATTTTTTTGCAAATGTGTATGCGATATCTTCACTTTCACTATCGGAAGAATGTTTACCACAGATACTACACAGTTGGGCAGACGGTCAGACGGACAGACTTAAATCTGATCCAGAATTTGATACTGCTCAAGAATATATATACTTTGTGGGGGAGGTCTGAACCTTTCCCAAAAGTTTTGACAAAATGAATATGACCATCATAGTTCGATGATGGGTATAAAAATATTATAATTCAGTCAAATATAATCAAATAAAGGCGGTGGGTGTAAAAGCGCTACAGCCGTGTATGATTTTCTTAATGATTTACAATGAAAGTGAAAATTTATATTGGAAACATGGAAAACGCAGTTGTTCCCAGTGTTTCTCGCGTAGACATATGGCCGTTAGAGGCACGTCCTTTCAAGAGTTTAGGTAATTTTCGAATTCTTTTGGAAATTTATGAGCGATATATGGATTTTCGCTAACGGGGTATTTTTTTCCGCAAATACTACATAGTTGGCCAGACAGACAGATGGATAGATGCGGTAGCAGTGTATCCTTAACCACTTTTGCAACGTGTGGCCGAGCGTTGTCATGCAAGAAGATGGCTTTACGTCTGTTAATCGCTATAGCTTTTAGGCAACAATCCATCGTTTAACTTGTTCAGCTGGCATCGGCAGACATCTGCAGTAACAGTTTCGTATGGTTTCACCAGCTCGTTATAGATCACACTTTGTTGATCCCACCACATGCACAACAAAACTTGGTGTTCATGAATGTTCCGTTTCGGTGTCGATGTGGATGGTTCTTCTGGACTAACCCATGACTTTTTGCCTCTGGGATTGTCGTAGTAGAATCACTTTGCGTCGCCAATCAGAGTACGCGAGAGCAAGCTCTTCCATTTTTGGCCTGGCAACCAATGAAACCGCGATGTTGAAACAGTTCGAAATTGCAATTTGAGTCAATTCGTGTGGTAGCCTTTCTCCCTTATTTTGGACAGTTGTTTGAAAGTATGAGCTGGATTTTCATCCAATAAGTCTTACAATTCATTGCCTTCGAACTGTTTTGGTCCTTTTGACCGCTCTTTGTCATTGATGTCAAAATCGCCACATTTAAACCGGTGAAACCAACACCCACCATTGGGATGTGATGGAGCAGCACCACCATAAGCTTCTTAAAGTGTTCAAATCGAAGAATAAAAGTAATGAATGTAGAAAATGCAAACTTGAGCGTGTCATGATTTGCGTCTTTATACACTCCCGATTACGCCAGATTACTAAATGGAAAACTGTTTTTTTATGTAGAGAAAGATCAAAATCATCGAATGTAGCCCTTGTGTACATTGAGACTTAGCATTACTTGATCATTTCAACTAATAGATGTCGCTGATCAAAATCAGCAAGCAAATCGAAATGCAGCAAACACCTAATACTATCTCTAATAAAAAGAACAAAAATGTGATAATGAAATATTCATTACAAAGGCTTCCAAAAAGCCCAATACAAATCTCTTCGATTTGGCTGCATTGATACCGGTATTTACGGTATAAAGTTATGTATATATGAAAATAGGGAAAAACATGGTCCCCGAACAAGTTAAGCACTCATATCATTGAAAAGGATGACACAGTTCACATGGAAATTAAAAACTTTTGTTACACTCCTTTTTTATTTATTTCGCAAAGCTATAAAAACTTATAAAAACCGAAACCTTACGTAGTTGCGCACTTTAAATATTTCACAATGTACGATTAAATTATTAAATTAGACTTAAATTAGACTTAAGTAAAGAAAAAAAAAAAAACCTATTGTGAATAAGAGACCATTGCCAATAAATACTTACAGATAACCCAAGGTAACTAATCATTGCTGAAAAAGACTAAACTCGGACTTCAGTGGTTTAAGAAATTATTTCAACAACGAGCGCAGGGCACAAGGAATGACTTATCCAGTTAAGTAAGGAATGACTATTTTGGGATTACTTCTAGATCGGTTACATTGAAATCGCCTGTAAAGGAAGCGGGATGATTGAAACTTAATAGCTTTAAATAAATAAACGACAAGTCTAAATTTAAGGTTAATTTCCAATGCGAATTTTTGAAAAGTTCGAACATAAGCGGATACATTACCTCTGGAGACGGACGTTGCAGATAAACCTCACGATTTTGTGGTTGACTGATGTTAGTTTGGCGAGATTATATCGAAGACTTCAATACAGGCATTTATATGTGACATTGAAAGAGTATGAGCGACGTTCACTTTGATATTGAATGGAAGGCATGGAACATATACATTGTAGGGTGTTCCTAAAGTGAGACAAGCCCTTGCTAAAGTTTAATTTGTTATCGAGTGTTATTCCCGGACATCACATAGTCTCCACGAATACAATCTGCTACTCATTCTTGCTGGGCATGCATTTATTTTCGAACGAATCACCTCAGCTCAGTTTGATTATCGGCATAGACAAAATATTTACGCTAATTAGTCTGCACCCTGAGGAATTTTAGAGTTCACTTTAACTATCCCAGACGAAACATTGTCATTAGAAACGAATTGCTCGCGATTGAGTAAGTAAAACTGCATGAGATTATATGTACTTTTAAGAAAGTTAAAATTATGATAAAGCTATTCAATAAGTAATGAGCGAGAGATTCTCTCAAAGGCCTTCGAAAGGTCCACCGAGATAAGTTTAGAGAGTTTATTATGATCAAGGAATGAAAATTAAAAGACCAGATGCTTGACGGCGAGCACGAATTGCAAACTAACAATCGGGAAGTGCGACCTGGTCACAAAAAAACTTATATATATATGTATATATATATATATATATATATCTAAACTCGTTTTTGTGTGTCTGTGTTACTATGCTATAAAAGTTTTAGTTAAACTTAAACCTGATTAAATTTTCCAAAAAGTTTCGAAAAAAATTTTCCAGAAATATTTGTATTTATTTATGTATGTAATAATAAAGAGTAAACAGTGCACAATTTATAATCATAGTTAGGAAACAGAAAAAGCATGGGAAAAAAGAATAATCCATAAATCACACAGAAAAATCAAAGAAAGAGACAAGTAGACAAAAAGAGCGCAATAGAGGCAACGTACAAATCCTTCAAGACAAGTTCAACTACAATCAATCATCGATTATTATTACAATCTTTTTTCCTCATTTCTGATAAACCGAAAAAAACTAACTTTAAACTTGCATCGACCCAACACACATACACGAAGACATCATCAGAATGGTTTGCGTTTAAGTTAAACTTTCTCGGTACAAGCATATAAAAAACCACACAGTGCTACAGTCACCTACATAGCCGTTGGAGCATATTTATTATCCGAATGCTTATGCATCCTTCCCTCAATGCATGTACGTCTGGTTGGTCGGTTGGTCGGTTGGTCGGTTGGCTGGCTGATTGCTTGCTTCATTGCTTTTACTACACATTAACTGCACATGCATCAGTATGCTTGCACTTCGGTACCTATGCATGCATAGCATAGCATATGGGTATTTTGTAGCTTTCTTATTTTTGTTTTGTTTTTTTGATAAACACTTGCTTTAAAGCACGTGTTGGCTTCTTCGATACGTTTTGTTGTTGTTGTTGTTTTCTTTACAAGATCAAGTTTTTCTGTGCCTTGTACTACACATACAGCAAATGCGTAAGTGTTGTAAAATTTCTCTATAGGTTGCTGAGCGGACTACACATTTATGTACACGTACTTAGGTACTTAAGTGTGTAAAATATTTCAATTTGTTTACAAAAAAAAAAAAAAAAAAAAAAAAAACAAGAACAAGACATATATATTAAATCCTTGTACAATGAATGCATAATTTCTTCTTCTTCTTCTTTTTGTTTTTTCGTGCGTCGGTATCGTTATTTTGAACCTTTGACAATGGCCCATAAAAGGTTCAATTTGCTCTACTGCTTTTAAGGAACTTAAATAATTTGTAGCATTCAACGCTTTTGGATAATTTTTCATTTAAATGTTGTTGTTATTTTCATATAATTTTTTGCTACAATTTTAGTTTTCCGAGGATGAAGTTTTTACAGGTATCTGCATAGTCTGCATTTGTTATAGTATATCATACAAAAAAGAAAAAACAAAAAGTGCACTTTCCACCTGACCGAGTTTTTAGGTTAATCTTTTTTCAAGTTTTCTTTTACACATAAATGAAAGCCACAACAATAGTTATAATACAGATAAAATCATGGTTGATCGAATTTGTGTTTTTAAAACTACTGATTGGTTTCTTGCGTCTCTTTTTTAAAAGTTATTAAATATAAAATCAAAGAAATAAGAAATTTTAAGGAAAAACAACGAACCACTTAAGAGCCAGGCAAAGATGACTATGAGTGTGTTAACTTGTTCATGATACCAATTTAGTAAAGCTTAGTTCATTTTCCTGTCAAAGAACTTATTTCACCATAAAATCGCGACATATTTTCACTATAAAATATTAGTTCGATCCTAAGTTCGATTGCCCTAAGAATTCTTATTTTTGTAAAAATATCTATAACGATGGGATTTGAAAAATATAAGCCTCTCATAAAAAATTTACCAAAATGTCAAATATCTATTTCTCATTCATATTTGTCAAGAAGTACTCAAGACTTTGTCGACATTTGCACAAGCTTAGTAGGTCCTTACTCCAAAAAAATGTACAGTGCATGCAATGCATAATATTAGAGGAAATTTTAAAAATCCTTGATCGCCTTCGCCAAATGTGTGGGCGCACATGCCCACATACGTAAATATCAAATAAATTTTTTATTCATTTTAGCAAATTTTTGTAACCATTTTGCAAGGATTTAATTGTTACTATGATCCTTACTCACTATGGACAACTCATACATATAAATTCAATACTCGGTGTCCATCTCTGATCTCTGATCCAAACTGACTTTACCATCTAGAGCTCTTGAAACATAACCGTGATTGCCAATTAACAAAAATAATTGAGTGTTTTTTGTGTTTGCAAAATATAATGAGACGTAATCGCTAAGAAAAGCCTAAATTAAAAAAAAAAAAAAAAGAACCCCTTTCTGTCCTGTTCACAAAACATCTACAATTTACATTAAATATATGATAGGTAACCGCAAACGTTTTTGCGTTTTTTTCTTACAGTACACGGCAAAAGCCGACAAAATCTCAGAATTTATTTGATTGATTATCTGAAACAATTGTAATAATAATAATTTCGATAGGAAGTATTAAGGCAATACTTCAAATAGTAAACTAGAAATACTCATTAAAGGAAAAAATCTACAAAGTACAAATATATTCGGGATGTAATCTAACTTCATTTCATAAAAAACTTTGCTTTGAGTTCAAAATGGCGTTCATCAATAAAAACAAGTTTGCACTGGTTGTCTCAACTTTTTGTCTTGTGGATATGATTTACATACGGCACAAATTATTCGATTGGAATCTTCCTTTTACTCTTTCTAGTTCTATGCTTAGAATTATATTAAATTTCGCTTATCGGGGTAATTGCGAAGACAGTAAATGGAGGAAACGCAGAGCAATTGTACAGTTAACAAAAAATTCGGATAATCCGTAAACCTGATGATACGGATATTTTATTTCCCGAATAAGTCAGATCAGACAAAATCCATTTGATCCATGATAAATGAAACGAAGTCGTTCTCTAAACTGTCACCGCGCCAAAAGCTTGGACTGCCCGAGTATTTGAAGGAATATATGAAACGGTGCGACCCTTTCAGTTAGGTATGTGCCAGTGCAAGCAAACGGTTGCACGCCAAATACAGCGAGAGTAAAACAATTTCAAGGACATTTGCTCAAATGATTTTAGCACCAAACTGAAGGTCACTATGTTAGCTGAGACATACATCACCATCTACCTCCCACTATTCAATATACAAGTGGGTGTTTATATTTATTTATTCATAATTCCTACAGAATTTTAATGGCTCATAAAAAAAATTTGTTTAGTCTTTTCAGCAGAAAAAAAAGCCAAATAAATTTTCATCATTTTTTTTCTCCTCTTTCCAAAATATGCATAAACAAATTACAGTCAATAAGAAAATACAAGGAAAATGAGCATTAAATAAAAATATATTTTATCATTCCGAAGTGGGAGCGTCAAATATATATGTGCAAGCGTTGAGCGATATGCGTCCATGGGATGCACAGAATAACAAAACGCCAGCAAATAACGCCAGTGAATGTTTTTGTGAGGCAGGTGCTTGGCAAAAGTTCAGACTCAGATGTTCCTTCCATAAATGTTTGCTTTATTTTTTTTTTTTTTTAATAATAATTTTAATTAAATAACGATGCACATACGGGCGTGCGGGTATGTTCACAGTACAAATTATTTATTCGTTTCTTATTCGTTCATTCGAAGCTTTTGGGCGCAAATGCAATCCGTTCGCCCTTATGAAAATATCCATGGCATTTATTAAAAATAAACGGGTATTACTCTTGTAATATTTAAATACCATTATCAAAAACATCATCAATAACGACAACAACAACAGCAACAACAAAAATACAACGAAAAGAAATAAAAGCAAGAAAGTTTTCCACATTTTTCTTTATGCTTTTTTACAGCCGACATAAATTTCGTTTATTATTTTGACCAAAAGAAAAATACATTTTAAAAATATACAAAAATATACATATGTAGGTAAGGTTGTGTGCAGGTCTGCGTTATGTGCGCTGAAATGGCAACAGTTTAATGCCTTTGAGGCGTCGCCGGCCATATTATTAGCTTTTAATGCCATTTCATGCTTTCAAGCCATTGTAAGCGAGAGTGCAATGAACGGTCAGTTTCAAGTGTTTTCACTTTTCTTTCGGATACACATTTTTTATTTTTCTTCTTGACGTTTCCTTTTTATTTAATTTTTGTACAAGCCCGGCTACTCATGTCTACATGCACGTTAAATACTTAGTGCAAAAATGGGTAAATGGGTAATTATTTTTAGAACCCGGTATACTTGAACAGACAGACACCTATAAAGAGTTTAGAACAAACACTTTTGGAAAGCTCTTCTTTGAGCTTCCAAATGTTTAACAGCACCTCTGCATGTCTTTGAACTAAATCGTTGATTGTCATCATTTAAGAATGTGTGGAGCAAGGTTCAGTCTTTATCGTATAAAACATGTATTCTTGATGAGCGCCAATTTCTAAGAGGGCTCGTCAATTTCTAGTCGGAGTTTATTCGTATGCAACAACCGTATGAAAGAGTGAGGGCTCAACTTATTTTAAGAAATATATTAAATACAGATCTTAAGGTTCTTCTATCCTTCTTATGTAAATTTCGAACTAATCTCTTCAAATCAGACAGCGGGTGAAAGTCAATTATTTAACAATTACAAACTTAATCACACATATTTGAGAAAAGAAAAAGTCAAGCGGATATATTAAATATTTCCAATCGAAACCTATGAATATTTTTATTTTTGTCCTCAATTACCAAGAGATGTACATTAAATTATGGGCCGCAACTACTTTCTTTTTGATTTTTACGTTAAAGTTCGAAGTAAATGACTTAAGTGGAAAAATTTTCTCAAATACCAAGCGCAGCCAAATGAAACGATAAATTTGCATTGAATAGTGTTTATGAAGCCGAACTTAAAAAGAAATTTATAAATTTTTATACCTGTGTACTTGGCTGTATGCAAAAATTTGAATGATTCTTCTTCTTTAACATTTGCTCTATATTTCGCTCCTTATACTTTTCGTATCATATTCTTTACGCATTATTTATTATCCAAAAATATCTATATCTATATGTTATAAATCGCACGGTCTTTAGTCAATTATGGACATCTGAGTGTATCAATAACAATCGTTCAGGCAATGAGCTCGATTTTGAGCTAACGCGCATAGATATCATTATTTCGTGCTACAATTGCACGAAATTTGTGACTCACATACAGATTTTTTCTTATCTGCAAGTGGCATAGTGTCCAGCAAGCATTTATCTCAAAAAGAAAACAAGAAAAATTCGTACTTTTGTAATATTTTTGCGATATGTAAATCATATTTTCGGTCAAAGAAGGTGGATTTTTAGTCTGGTTTCGAAATGTTTCACTTACCGTGTAAAATGAATATTCAATTATTATAATATTTGATGACAAATGTTTTTTAACACAATCTAAAAGTTCAGGGTAAAAATAATTCCAGTCGACCAACTGGCCCGCCTTTAATTCACAAATTTTACATAAATGCAATCCGCCTAAGTAGCCGCCGAGTAAGTCTCGACTAACAACTCAATTGCGGTGAATTCGAATCTCAAGTGGAGTAAAGTTTTCAATAAAGCCGATAGTCTAAAGATGCTAGTGCTCCAAGACTTTCATCTTAGAATTTATTCTCTGGCTAAGTTAGTAATAATAAGATATAATTTTAAACTTTCCAAAATCCATTACTAATATAAAATTGCAAGAATTTCAATAAGAACCGAAAACCTGGCTCCACTGAACATGCCAAATATGATATAGTTGAGACCAGCTCTATAATATCTAAATATTCTCTATAGTTATCTTCGCATGTTGACAAACCGCTCACAAAACAAAAGGAACAATTGCTTTCCTACATAAAAGTACATTTGATGAAGAATACGCGGAATTTTCTTTAAGACTTTTAGCATATTTTTCTTATGCATGGAATATTCGCCTTTGCAAACTTTATGTACGTACATCGAGTTAATGGTCCCTTGAAAAGAATTTATTTACTGGAAAGATCATAAAGAAACCTTGATATATGAAAATTAATTTCTAAGAGACAACGTTTCACTCGGCAGAGTTCTGAACGGTATTACACGATTCAAACTGATTAAGTAAAGCATTTATAGAGGTGTTTGTGAGGTATTTTGTTGATAGCGAAAATAAATTAATGAAATGAACAATTAAGCAAGGTGTGGCGCATTGCGTAGCTTTTAAATCGGTTGTTGTGAAGACGCTGCTGGGTGATCGGTTTTAATGGGTTAGAAGCTCATGTTTGACTCATATTTACTACTTGATAAGGTTATTATCACTGTCGTAGAGCTTTAGGTCTGTTAAAAAGCAAAAGCAAACAGTCTAACATGGAAATTTCTTGACATTGACTGCATTCCTGCTACTGACTTTCGCTTTTGAAAGACTTTTACCCAAAAGATAGAGCAACGATGTGTCATGTTAATTCTTTCAGCTTCTACTCTGATTACTGAAGCGAATAATCTTGAAGGCCAAGTCACCTCACCTCGCTTCTAAATTGCATATCTAATCCATTATTTATTTCTTCGTATCGCGATAAATAAATGGGTTCTTTAAGAAGACGGGACATTGCAGTCATGTTAAGACGCCAACCACAACTATGCCATCTCTGCATCATTCATTTTCGGTCATGTAATATTTAAAAAGTCATCAATTTATTTTAGGTCGCCCTGTATATAGTAACAGATAAGCAAGACATTCTATTCAGTAACAAAATAATAAACAGCAAATAACAAAACACAATCGATTGTCTTCAACCAGCTGTATAAACACATGTCAGAGAATTATGCAAAAAAATGTTTGAACTGAAAATATTTTAATAATAATTAAAAAACAAAAATATATTATAAAAAATTTTTGAAATACAAAATTTAGTTCAGACTTTAGCTGCTCTACATATAAATATTTCGTAAGAATCAGTACACAGATATAGTGATTAATTTAATTAGTTTCTGAAAAATTCATTTCATTTCGTTTATAGATTTATTTTTGTTTTATTTTTTTTTGCCTATTTTTCCCTCTTTCACATTTTATACGTAATAGATTTTTCATTGATTCAAAAGAGCCATTTAAACGATATATAAATTTTATAAAAAAATAAATAATAAATAAATTCGTTTATTTGCTTTTCGGTCATAGTTGGCCGTTAGGCCGCAAATCGTTTAATAAGCCGACATAAATCAAGCTAGAAAATCATATAAATAAATAAAAGAAATGTTGTTAAGATAAGAACTGAAATCATTCATTTTTTACTTCTTTTCAGCAAAAATAGACTATTATTAGAGACAAAATTGAGTACGATTTCACTTTCACCATCAAGTAATGGCCCGAAATATTCAAATTCGTATCACTTTGTGACTATAAATTGTTGAGAAAAGTATTTGGAAATTTTCAACTTCTTATTCATTATGGAATTATTTTTCGGCGAATACCGCCCCATTTTTAAATATGATATTGAAATTAGTAACATATGCTAAGTGGCAAGTTGGTGTGTCTTAACGAAATTTTGATTATTTGCGGTAATTCGCACTTATGAGTAGCGAACTGCCGAAGCTGATAGACACTAGTTTTCGTTAATGAGTGCAGCAACTAACTCGCTGAAAATAGGGCCTCGAATACATGCTACTTCTTTCATGTTATGTTATAATGCAACTACAGGCTATAAGGGACATACTTTTCAAAGTGTTGTAAATATGACAATCTTACGATAACCGAAGAGAGTTTATAGTTTATAGAGAGAATACGTAAACTCCGTTTCCAGACCGTTGAGTTTTCTAGGATACTTTTTGCGGCAAATCTAAGAATGTTACTTTAACAAACTTCGACCTTTGCAGCTACGTTTACATGCAAAGGTATCAAGAGAGAGATATATATGCTCCTAATGTGAAAGGATGAAGCGACTCACACTTTTTAAAATTATCTTTTTATGTCACCTCGCTCAGCTCTCCTAATCACGAACATTGAAAACAAGCATTAAGTAAATATGAGAGTTGCGTTATATACAAAAAAAAAAAAAATAAAAAATAAAAAAATTATATTTAGCTTTAGCCGAATCCCATATACCCACTACCTGTATATTAAATTGGAATATCCAAGTTTTTATTTTTATAGTTTATGAAGCATGATGAGCAGAAGAGCCGCTTTTTTCTTCTTTGCTTTTGAAAGCAAAATTGTTGGATGTGTTTTCTGACTGATTTCGGCCATTTTCAATACCGACCTTTGTGCAAAAACTTCTAATGCTTCGGCCAACGTTTGAAGACAAGTCATATCGAAAGCATGTTTTCATATATGCACTTTTTGTGGTCTGTGACGCTTGCATTTGAGTGACGCTTGCATACAGTTTGATAAAATGAATCAATGAAATGAAAATTTCAATAGATATATAAAAAATTAAAAAAAAAAACTCAAGGACATAAACTCATCCTCAAAAAAACAAAAGGTGAGGAAAAATTTAAAGTGCAGAGTTAGAGTACACTTATATGTTCGTCTCTTTACTAAGCTTAGAATTAAATAAAACGTAGAAATGTTCGTATAGAGCATGTTTTTGTAGTGTGAAAAGTATTAGTTAAAAGCAAAAAGCGTTCTGAAATAGTTTCCTATCAACGCTCAAACATAGATCGCCTATGCACATTAAGTAAGTGCATCCTTTTTTCCTCTTCGTCTTAGGTTTAGCGAATATAGATATTGCATAACAAATGGACCGGCAGACAAACTTTTGCTACCTTCGATTAGAGTAAAAAAATTAGTACAGGGTGTATTTTGAAGACCTTGTATGTGCAAGGTAGCAGTGGGGAAAGTTGGTTAGTCCCAAAAACAAGTGTATGTAAACTGAATGGGTACTAGAGACGTTCCGAACGCGGAACATTTCTTCTTTTCTTTCCGAAAACTTGAAACTATTTCTACAATTTTGAAGGATCGGTTTGATATATTTGATATGTATCTATGCTAAGTTCCAAAATCGTTCTAGGTTATTGACATAGACATTTCAATCTTTGTAAGTAGATCGGTTTGGAAATGTATTGAAATTAATGTAAGTATGCATGTTATATATGTCGCAAGAACGGATGAATAAATAGATACCAGGAATGATTTACCATTAACTCTGAGTAACCGTATAAATAAAAAATGGCTCTAATAAGACGACGAAAAATGTTGCGTTGCCTGCGAAATTTAAAAAAAAAATATGTAGATACAAATGATTCCATGTAGTTGCACGTTATTCAAAAGACGTCTCTCGCTGCATAGACACAATCCTCACTTCAAGCTTTTACTCCTTCTCGTGCGTCCCTTTAGTACGATAGAGATTATATATATATATATATATATATATATATATGAAGTGTATTACCATAAGAGTTGCTGTTTCGCAATATTCGCGTGCACACGTTTTTAAGGCGTGCACTGTTCTATGACGAAATACTATCCTTTGACCAGTTAAAATGTCCCGAAAAGATACTTTTAAATGAATCTAAATTTAAATTTGACACTTGATGCATACTTTCCAATAAAAATTAACGCACTTCAGTAAATCTCTGTTTAGTTATGGTTGTCAGTGCATTTCATTAGCATAATTATTTTATTTATAAAAAAAATCAATTATTTATGATTTATATATAAATTGTAAATATAATTTAAGAACATCAGAACTTTCTACTTTGCAACTATGATGTCCACAGCTTTTCGGATGACACGTACTCATACATTTGTCCATATGTATGCGTACGAGTATTCATATGTAAATGTGTATACGATTGCCGTTCCATATCTTTAATTATTTGGCGCCAATTGAACAATTGTTCGGATAAACATTGTGAGCAGAAAAAATGATTTCGGTTTCTGTTTCCATTCATGGTTATAAATACATTTTTTTCCTATAATTAAATTCGTGAATATCGTATATGTTTCTCTATACGGATTATATCAATGTACCTGCTCATGTGTACTTATATAATTAGATTTGATTATCGCAAATTTTACGTCATTTATTTGTTAGATAAAATATTTAAGAAGAAAAAGACTCAATCGATATTTTTAGAATTTTTTTTACTTTAATTCGTGCACAAATTTTCAACATTCAGATTTTTATTTATACGAATCGTGCGAGCAGTATACAATATGCAATATATGCAATATGTAGGGAAACTTTAGAAAAATTGATTTAGTGAGAGAGGCCGAACTTCATTGAATCGTTTTCGACTCTTTCCTTAGCCGTGCAACACGTTGCATCGTTTTATTCTCAGCGTTCTGATCTATCAATTTTTCGCGAAGAGATCAGACAAATTAGTCATGGGATTGATGGATTTCCAAGGACGATATATTTTGATTTATTTCACAGCTTTCGCGTAAAGCCCCGTTAGTGCTTACATTTTGCGATTTCTTTCCTACGGAAAGGAGTTTCACCACAAAGCTTTCAATGTAATGTCGTTCGTAAAATCGTTCAGATATAACCGTTTTGGTTAGTGCCAAACATCACTCAATGCGATTATAAATTGAATATTAAATTACAAAATACTAAATGAATAAAAAGAGGTCGATTAACCAAACCAAAGGCACGATAGGTAAAGCAAACAGCTAATAAAAGCGAATATATGTTGCTGCACATTCACGTGTAGAAATGTAATTAAAACAACAAGACATACATTTTGGTTTCATAACCGATCGTGCGATGTTAGTAAACTAGGCGCGATTTTTGAATGACAGGGAAATAAAGAAATCTATTATATAGAATAACATATAATAATAGGACAAAAATAAACGGGACCTGATTCCTTTAATACACGGGAATACATCCCTGGTGGCACTAAGAATATTAAAACCATACGAATGTATGTATAGCAACACTTAGAAGAACTTAAAATAACACTCGAGTCAGAATTCTTTTATGAAACGACTTAAGCCTGTCTCTCCCTGCGATGTTCGCCCATGTTCGCCCATGGCGTTCCACCTACAAGTTTTAATTCTTCAGGTATTTTAATGAAATTTGTTATACTGACGTGGAAATGGATTCGATCGGACCACTTTTACAACCATTTTCCATATAACGTCTTATTTTGAATGGAACCATTCACTTAAAGGTCTCGAATATAAGACTTTTGTAATGGGTGATATAAAGGGGTCTCAGCGGTTTTTTGTCTTCTTTTGAGCTTCTTTTTGTAGCCTGCTCTTTTGAAGCGATTGCAAACTGTCATGTGGTTGATGTTTAATGCCTGCGCAATTTAGTCTTTCTTCGAGGTGCACTTTTGACATTAAAATTTCCGTAACGGACTCGAGCAAACTGCTGCTGGGTCCTACGTTAACTCACATCATTCTTACCGTACGCTTCACAAATTTTTCCCACATATTTTTGCAGCGTTTTCACCTTTTCCATAGCATCACATAACGTATTTCTTCAGATATTTCACTCATTTTCAAATCAACCTAACTTTTTGCAAGAGCAAAGAAGGAGAAAACCATCTGGACAAAAATTGTAAGCTGAAATGTCACCTTTGAAGGACATGAGACAATCAGGTGTGTGTTGACCGATATGCAGGCATCAACAACGTCAAGTGACAAATAAACTACGGGGACCTTTTATATCCTCAATTATAATAAAAAAAAATAATTTTTAGTGTTTTATAATTAAAATTTAAACAAAGGAAGAATTTGACAAAAAAATTGATTATTGTGTCTTTTGACCCCACCCCATAAAACCACTTTCATTAAAAGTAAGCTTTTGTTAGTCCATTAGTCCATGATATAATTTCCAATTTCAAACCTGATCCAATTAGTATTTTATCTAATTAGAGTTGTGAACTATTTATCGACATAACGTATTATATATTATTGGTCTCATAATCTGCATCTATAAAATCCTTCATTCACAACCGCCTTATTTTTTAATCGAACGATTATAATTTTTTAGGTCGAGTAGGAACCCTTTCACATTAATACCTTGCATATCTAACTCTTTGGCTGAATTCATTTGTTGTCCGTTGAGCTCGAGACTGAAATGCGTTGCTGATGACTTTGAACAAACATCTTAAATAAATGTAAACATTGGCCTCTTGCTTGAACGCACATCAAATTACTGTCATTGACCAATTTTCACCATAAAATATCGAAAGTTATATCTTTTAATCGTATGAGGGTATGAGGATGTGGTAAGACGAAATACTGTTACTCGGTGAGTTTTGTCGATCCACTCATATTTCCCCATTTGCTCTTCCACCGTTTATTATTGCAATTCTTTGATGTCGTAAAAATTGTTATAAAGAACTATGAGATAATATATTTATTATTCACTTACGCGAGAAGAACATGATCACATTGTCAATTCATAAAAAAAACTATTCTAGACTGTCGGTATGCCTGATTTTATTGACTGCTGATCAGCGTTTCCGTAATCAAAGAGTGTATGATGTGGCAAATCAGCTGCTTCTGCCAATAGCATAAAGTTGATATATATGACGTTTCCTTATGTGCTGCGAGACAGAAAAACTAAAAGGAGCAAAGCAGCAAAAAGAGAAAAAATGAAATATTTTGAAGTTGCTATCACTTATCTAATTTGCATTCCGCCCATGTTGCAATAATATATTTTTACTAGCAGTTCTACAAATCGCCCAAGTAAAGAGAGTTTGTTCTACGTTGGAGTACGATAGAAAAGAAAAGGTATTGTCGGAAGCAGAAAGGATATGAGGATAAAGAAAATGAGAAAGTTTTGAACTATTCAAGTTTGAACAAAAATCTAAGCTTTTGCGTTAACAAAGGATAAGGAAGGCCATGCTCAGACCCAGATTTGTTTAAACATATCGTCTTACTTCTTAATGACACTGTATTGACAAAGTAAGTGACTAAACGCTTCAATTGGGGTAAGAAAAGCATTTCAAAATAAAAATGAGAATTTAAAAATGTATTAACAATAGCACAGAAGAAACAAAACGAAATTCAATTAAATTGTTTAATACTTTAATGTGACGAAGCCATGTGTTTTCTTTTAACATTGGAATATTTTGCTATTTCACTAGAAATCTCCTTGAATGCCAATTAAATCGATAAAAACATTTAATATCAGGAAATAATGAGCTTTCAAGCATTTCAGCTCAAAAGAAATTAATATATTTGTATGTATTATATATTATGTATATATTGTGCATATATATCAATAAAAGGCCAAGCTATACACAGGAGACCTCATTGCATAAAGTCTTTAAAAATATCTTACAGTTACGTGAACGAATGCCAATCGTCTTTTTTTTGAAACGCCAACTGTCGAACGGAGTTCGCCCTAAGAGGTTACAACTCTAAGCTCTATTTAGACTAATTGATATAAAATTAATTTTAACTTGGACTTCGTACGTGACATAGCTTTGCCACTAACTTCACTATGAGGTCGCTGAAACACCGGCTTCATGTCGCCACGTTTTGTGCAGAAATTCAAAGGTCCTAGACTGGGTTGAATCGTCTACGTACTTGATTTACTTTCTATCTAATCTAGAGATAAAAAGGGCCTAATGGCTGGGTGAACGAAATGCGGTTAGACAGACAGTTCAATAGAGTATTGAAAAGGCAGGTACACAGAATGATAATTGGACGGGTTTGCAGTATATGAGCACTCGGTTAGACAAAGGAATAGACGGAAGTAGATGCGGATAGATACGCAAAGAAATAGATGCACGATCAGTACAATTACGACTAAATCGATGCGATGTTTTCAAATATTCCAAAACAGTTTATCATGTCAATTTTAATTGTTTGAACATAGTGCGAAAATAATTGTGCTGACTGTGTGTGTGTCAACTTTTTTTATATAACGTAACTGTTTTGACTAATATCGATAACAAAAGATATGAACAATTGTCCAGGCAGCTTCGTTCCGATGACTCTAATCAAATTAATAACACAATGGATCGGCAAATTGCGTCTTCAACTCGCCAAAGCAAATGTAAACAAACTAGTTCTCATAACATTCATAATAACTAAAGACCAATAGCAATCTTCCCACAAAATACCCGTAAAAAGTCTACAGCAACGTTTACTCAATCAATAATTATCAACACAAATTCCACGAATCATTGTTATGTTTCAAGCTTTGTTTAAACTAATGATATGATAATGACAGTCATATTAATTGTGATAATGAACGATTGCTCGAAAACCGCTACAAATCTTATTTTCTTACGTACATGACATAAAATGGATTGTAACGGATTTATCATCAGTGATTGTTGCTTATGAGTTTAACTACAACAAAACTATGAAAGAAGATCAAATTAAAATATGGTCGAAATCTATTGATTCGAACAGGAAGTGAACGAAATGTTCATACATCAACATACAAAATGAAGCAGCAAACGGCAATAAATGTAATATTGAAAAAAATTGATCATCATATCCCGAATACTGATATTAAACTCGGTATTGAAAAGTTCATCAACGATCTACTGTCAATATTGCGGATAATACAACACATTTATAATACGATGCGAAATATTTTGATCATGTTGTCGCTAAAGCTGAAGCTCCTTTAAAAACCAGAAACATCCTTCAATGTCATCGGTGGCAAGATCTTAGATCAATAATTATTTTCAAAATCATTTTATCAATTAATTCTGAAGGTTGCTCCATGCGTACATGCAACTCGTTAAAAAGAAATTTCAAAACTCTGCGCCACACAGATTAATACAGAATGAGCGCAATAATAATTATTACTTGAATTAAGAAGAATTCCCTTAAGAATCAACACACAATTAGACATAACATCGATATGAGAATCGTAATCCTTTTTCAAAAATTCTCAAATCGGCGTTCGTTATTGATACGATGACGTTCTTAGTCTCCAAATTAAGAAAATAAGTCTTCAAACCTCTTTATGGAATAACCAATGACATCCACAAAGCAGACATTATTCGTCATTACAAAAAATCAGCATTCCTCTTACGTCAGACACTCATTGCACCAAGCGTTCTCATTTCTAAATCAATGGGTATAATTTAATAATTAATGCCAACCACCCACATGGCAGAGCGCATGCTGCCTCCGTCGTTCTCGCGAAATAAACTGTTGTGAGGAAAATTTCGCATATCTTTACAAGTTATTTTTACAAGCCACTTGTGTTAAAGTAAATTGCAAAAGTTTTGACATATCAGTTTACGTAGTTTATTTCTCTCCCTGGTTTTCATTAAAATGTAATGTTTACAATTATTTCTCCGGGCAATTAGGTGCGAAATCTATGATTGGAAACAATTGAAATGCTAAACATCATGGGGATGGGTATTTAGATTAATAAATACGAAAGCAAGGGAGCTCTAGAAATCCATCCACGATAACGACTATTCCGTTTCGTCCAATGTGAGACCGACGTACTGACCATACGATTTGAGAAAAATTCCTGACATGTTGGATTTCGCTATGTACTCTGGTATTCCCGCTATGTCATATCGCATCATATTTATGACAGACGTGACCGCAGCTCTGAACATTCTTCAGCGGCTTTTCCCAACCCCTCCTTTAAATACGTCCATGTCATCAACCGCAAAGCTGATATTGAGAATTTTAAAGACCGGATCAATAGTAATTTATACTTTAATCTGAGCTTGCGAAGCAATTTCTTAGTCAGCGTCAGCTCAGTTATGTACATTCAATGAACGTTACTTATGGAGATACACAAAATATTTTAAACGCCCGACCGGACGAAAGTTTCCTTTATAGGCGTGGAAACTGGTACAAAAATGATAATCAGAAATCCAATATATGTGAAATTGAAGGTGGAGTTCACCAGGCAGTTCCAACACTCTATACAATTTTTCCCTTCCGATTTTCCGGTAGCTGAAAATATTTTCACTGCGACTTACGAAGGTGACACACCAATCCTATGTTCATGTAGTGACCCAATTAATGTTTCCTACGAAGTACGAATTCATTTCAACCAAATTTTACGTTGGCTGGATAAATAGGATTTTGAAATAAATGCCGAAAGGTTACGCACATTGCGTTCACTCTAAACTTGTGTTCTTGCCTTTCACTATTTTTGAGTGGCAAAAATATCCCTATCAATAACTATTTAACATGGAACGATTACATAAAATGTAAACGTCAACAGCTTGACTTAAAAAGAGAAGACTCTATGGCTAATTTGTTCGTAAATTCAATTTAGTCTAAAAAAAGACAATACAAGAACATCCTCCAAACTCCCACTTGGATCTGTGGCATGCAACCATAGGGAGAAGATAGTCACAGCCATTATTGAAATACTTCAAGAATATCAATGTAAGACTCTTCGTCCTATTATTTATTCATTAGCAACAAAAGTATTCATTACGACGTGGGTTTGCCATATGTTCAAAATCGAACTCAACGGCTTTCTTCGAAATGTCTTGTCACGTTGAGTAATCATACAAAGCCCTTGGCAATACCTTTTACCCATGAATCCGATCCGATAAGGGGATTGAAAAGGTGTCATATACTTAGAAAATTGATTTGCTTTTGCTCTTTAATGATTTTTCCAAGTCTATAGAGATTCTTCTTATTTTCCTAATCTGTATTATATCTCTATTGTTATATTCTTCCTATTGGGGGACAATAACCTCTGGTAGTTTCCCCACCCCTTACCATAACATTTATTTGTTATCTTTTTGGCTTTAATGCAAAAACAATGCGAAAAGTGTTTAGAAGAAGATTTAAAAAATTTTAAATATAGTTTGGCATCGAGTCCGGTATTGATGAGCTACACTGCTACACGTGCTTAGCCGAAATGGATGTTTGAATTTTACAAAACTGGAACGGACGCATTCGTTAAATGGTTTGACATGAGAAAAAAAAAAAAAAAAAAAAAAAAAAAAAAAAAAAAAAAAAAAAAAAAAAAAAAAAAAAAAAAAAAAAAAAAAGAATAAATAACGATAACAATTGGATGCGTTAAGCGGTAATAATTTATAATTAAAGATCAAAATTGCAATTGAAGAGCAGGATGTGCAGCGAGTAATGTGTTTGATGTAAGCAGGAAAAAAACTGTTTTACGCTCACAATTAATCCTATGACTAACTGATAGGCGGATTGACTGACAGATGGTTAACATTATCTGACATTTGACTGCATTACATTCGCTCATTTGTCATCCATTTATTGAAGCGCGCACTCACAGGCATTCGTTACGAAATTTTATTGTAAATTGTTTTAAAAGTTGCATAAATTACAAACTCACACACATATAATGTATATGAAAGCGTGTAAGCATATCTGGCAAAAGTTATGCTCCCGGTGTGATTTCAAATGTTCTTGGTATCGTTTGGCACTTGATCAACAACCAATTAAATGCATTAATGGGAATTTAATTTAATTAAATGGTTGAAATGTAAGTGAAGTGTATATACAAGTACTTAAATTGATTTAACAGTAAAAAGAATTTTTTTTTTCTCATTAACGGAGCATACATGACGGTGATGCATTCGTTTTACTTAAATCTCCGATTCTCGCTGAAAAACTTCCTATATACCAGCAATAATCGAAAGGAGTGCGTGAGTGAGTGTGCGCGAATGGAAGAAACCTAGGTTTTCTGATTAGAATCTTTTTTTTTTTTTTTTTAAGACGAATGCAAACGCATACCCAGGTTTAGCATTGTGTACCTCTGTCAATATCTTAAAGTATAGAACGTCGTACTTAAATTCGGAATTAGTTTTATTTCGTCTGAATTTAAAGTTTAACACGTTCGGGGACGTGAACGCGGCAGCATTCACTTTCATTGTAATTCAAAATTACTTCAACGCTATAACATTTAAGTTTTAAAGCCAATTATTTTTCATTTTCATTTAATATAATTCCAAGGTTTTTTAATTACTGGACTTTCCGAAGTATTCGATAACTGATTCTTTAGGTTTTTTCATATTATTTCATTTTTTCATTTTTTCTCTGTGCAATTTTATCTATATAGTCGTGAATGCTATAGCATTCATCGCGTATATCGATTAAAATACTCCCTTCTAATTACACAGAGGAAATGTATTTAATCAGATTTCAGATATCACAACTTTTACCGTCCATGAACGTGTTAAGAGGGAAAAAAGTCATTTTTTTCATTTCTCTGGAAAGTAGTTTTCCGGATTTTTTCTTTAATTCCGCAGTTCGCTCCCATCCTCTGCTTAACGTAATGATTATTTACATAAACTTGTATTTATGCAGCTACCGCTATTGGGCAAGTGTTTGAATGTACGTGCGTATCATATGTAGGTTTGTGCTTGTCACGCGCACGGTATATATATATATATATATATATATATATATACATATGTTTGTGTGTGCATACGTAGTTAAAGATAGTGCGCTGGAATGATTCTACTGAATGGTGGCGTTTCAACTTTGAACTACTTATAAAGTGAAAGCATTGGCTTCTGAACCAGTTCGCGCTCAACGCAGAGAGGAAATCTCTTGGGCAATAACACATTTGTATGATTTGGCTGTTTTTTTAAGAAAATAAAAAAGAAAATAGAACTTTTTTAATTTTATTTACAACACTTGTAGAAATATGGCTAAACGAGCTTGTGTGTGCGTATGTGTAGGTATGTGGAGTTAAAATATCTGCGCACGTGTTGCTTTTAACGCTCTAACTAAAGGAGTTTCGTTTTTGTACCCATCAGCGAACAGTGAGGAGTATATTGATTTTATTAAAACGTTCGCAAGGCCCAGAATGAAACTTCAGAGACCCGTATCAAATATATACGTATATATGTTTGATCAGCATCAAATTCTGAATCGATTTAAGCGTGTCCGTCTATCCGTCTGCTCG
This sequence comes from Glossina pallidipes, assembly GCA_000688715.1. Classification (NCBI taxonomy): domain Eukaryota; kingdom Metazoa; phylum Arthropoda; class Insecta; order Diptera; family Glossinidae; genus Glossina; species Glossina pallidipes. The sequence continues at coordinate 327,929 of KK499796.1, forward strand.
TTCTTTCACGCAGATTTGTCTTGAAAATGCACCAAATCGGCCAAAGGAAAGGCCTTCACTATCGCGTAAACTGAGAACACCTCCGTTTTTCAGAAGAAATAAGAAATTGTGTTTTTTGTCCATTACTCATAAACTGCAGCACATAAATCTACAAATATTTGAACGTATATTCTTTGGACGACGCTGTAGCACTTGTACAACAGCACGATTATTGCATTTAAAATTTCAATACTTTTAAAACACGCAGAAGCAAACTTCAAAATCACCATAAATGGCCAGTTTCAAACGTCTTCGTCTGTCCCGCTGTCCAACTGTGTAATATCTGTGGTAAACATTCTCCCGTCCGCAAGAATGAAGATATCGCCTAGAAATTTGCAAGAGAAATTGAAAATGACCCAAGCCAATTAAGGGACAAGCCTACAACGCCCACACCCCTACACAACGAAAACTGTAAACACTGTGCTTCCCGCGTTTTTTGTATGTTGGTCATCATATAAATATTTCCTTTTATTCAGAAAATGGAAGAAATCAATCACGCCCATTCTTTCCTTTTTTTAGCCTGTTCTAGGAAAACGGTAATGGGTGTAGAACATTCGGTGACGACCGAAAATAATTTTCTTACTTGTTATATTTGTCCTTCTTCCTATTATTTTTTTCGTTAGTTGCAATGGTTTTGAAAATGTACTTACAAAAACTATCTTCACCGAAAAACTAATACTAAAAAAAAAAAAAAAAAAAAAAAAAAAAAAAAAAAAAATTTTAGATGTCAAACAGAAAACAAGCCTTTCCTCACCTCTCGCCTTTATCTTAAAAAAAAAACCCTTAAGAAAAGCGGGAAAATGAAATTTCGATGCGCTATAAACTATGGTGGGCATGGTCGGCTCTTTTCATATTTGTATAGGATTACTAAACGAATCCACGTGGTAATTGTTATTTTTGGATCTTTTGTATTTACGGGTAAAGTTGCTGTTAAAAAAACGGAAATTGTCGACTTATGTCGCAGTGGAGGAGTGTTCATTGATGAAATGGACGCATTTGAATCTGGCCAACCAAGCTGTATTGTTTTTGGGAATTTGAAATGTGGTATCCGAGAAAAGACACGCCCAGAGACCGGTATAGAATTTGATATCGATCGAAAATACCTACTCTTTACAGCGTCTCCGAAGTCCCTTCCTTGGTATTGCGAACGATGTGCTAAATCAAATGTACCTTCAACTTCCGATGGTCTATTTGAAATCGGAATCGTCCTTCAAGTTTCGGAAAGTTTTCGGCTTTTCGGAAAAACAGCAACACTGACATTAACAGGAACAAATATCACCAAGTGAAAAATAAAAGAAAATAAATAATTAACATAAAAAAAAATCAATATAAAATATTTCAGGCACATCCGTAGTGTTTATATTAAAACCGTGTTAAATTAAAACTTGTGAAAATTTTTTGATTTTGCTATAAAAGTAATTAAGAGGGACTCTCTTCTATTTTAAAAGCAATCTTTGCAATTATAAACTAAATAATAAAATGAAGTTCGCCCGACCGCTTCTATAGTTTTAGACCTCATGGCTAAATGTTTAGTTTAGTTTAATTTGTTAATTAACTATAATAATTATTTATGACAATTCAATTATACAATGATAATCATTACTATAATTAAGAATTAATGTGCCAGTAAGATTATAGCGTCGTTTTCGGAACGTACACAGTAAAGATAAAGATGTAGATAGCATGACTATATCGTACAATGCAAGACAAAAAAGCCAGTGTGAGTGTGTGATATAATTTATAGATTATAAAAGACCCTTATAGCTGCTGTATGTGTATTCGGACTAGCAATCATATATGCTATAGAGCGCTCCATAACCTTACAATCTTAACAAAGTATATCCTGGGTGATATTAAGTATTTGTGGTCAAGCCAGGTCGAATCCATTGTCCGTTTAAATTTCGCGCATTGAATCTTCTTATGTTAATATCTTGGTGTTCTGGTCCGGATAAGCTTATGGACAAAAACCAAATTTCTGACATTAAGACATATCGAAAGATCGAAACCCACTATCTGTAAGGAGATCTGCAATAGCTTATCATAACTTCGTTTATTGAGAGCGTATCTGGCACACTTGTTTACGACAAACTGCAGTTTCCTCTTAGAAATATAATCCGATTTATATAAATTTATAATTTTGTATTCGTATAATTATATAAACACCATACCATACGAGTGGCACAACGAGTCATTTATTCACGCTTAACTTGGCGAACATAAGGTGACGAGAGCCACAGCTTTCTTAAAACATCATGAATATCATATTAACGTGTTGTCCAGGTCTCAAGCGAGAGTTGAAAAAAAAAAAACAAAATGAAATCGTGATGTATCGCGGGCAAGTAGGAAAAAAGGGAAAAGAAAAGGACAACATTATATACTATCTGGACGAAGACGCTTTCCCATAAATTACTAAATTTATTTGAGTAGATATGATGTAACGTTAGGACATGAAATGAAATATCAAGAATACAAGGTGTTGTAATATTTATATTCTGGAATATCATCTAACGAAGAGCTCTACCATTAATGTTAAAAAAAATTGTAAATATCGAAGTACAGGATTTCTTTTTTCGCATACATTCTCAGCATAATTCAAAAAAATAGTAGGAATCATTAAAACTTTTCGTCAAGTGACCAAAAAGGACTAAAATCTCATAGGTAATGCGGTATTGCTGTAAATTTAATGGAAAAAATTTGGGAGTATCCGGACAACAGCATTGATCATTGATTCCGCGACGAGCCTTGAACAAGAAAGTAATATCTAGAAAAGATCTATATTGTTAGCCGTTGGCAGATCAATTAACTTTGAAGATTTCGTAAGAGGCGAGTTTGGAGGATGGATTCAATTGCGTCAATTCAGCAATTAGACCTAAGATACCAAATCGGGCAAGCATATTCCAGGGCAGCCCCAACGAAAATTAAGTTGGGACCTCTATGTAAAATAAGGTTCACTAAACATACGTGTCTATGTTTAAAAATGAAACGGCAATTTAGTCCCTAGAAGAACACCTAAATATTCGAAATTATCGACATTCTTAGGAAAAAAAATGTGCTTAAAGAATAGGAAACAGAGATTGTATTTTATATACAAAGGGACAGCTTCTTGCTTTCTTCTCTTTTTTCTCCTAAAGAGCAAAAAGTTATTGCATACCATCTGACGAAGAGACGGGTCAGCAGACGAATGATATTATTTTAGTGCCGTCAACAAACAGAAAAATTTTTGAATTTAATTTATATTAAGGGAATTTTGAGAAAATTTTTTTTTATTTCTTAGTTAGACCCTGAAATTGTCAAGCGGCATTTGAATGATTTTGGATGTTTGCGTAATTTCAGGTGAAATCAAGCAAAAAATCTCGATTTTCTTGAAATTATGTTGAGATCTAGTTTACTGGGATAGGAAAAGAAACTTCATTTCTCAAACAACAAAAAGAAATAAAATTAAAATAACATAAAATTGCTTCTTGCAACGTAAAAACCCTACACAAGAAATGTTTATCGTCTGAGAGATTACAGGCGGATATAAGCATATAATAATTTAGATGCAATGTAAGTGCCGATGATTGGAAATCATGCGATTTCAAGAAATCGATGAAATTACTCTGTACATATACATGCACTACTGAGAAAACATTAGAAAGTCGTAAGCGAATTGTTATCATGCAACGTAAGGACTTATTGTCTAATTGAGTCCACTAAATATCACCTCCAAACGGGCCATGTCACCGCAATCATATACGTAACTGAATGAAAGGACGAAATTAACTGTAAAATACTAAGAGTTTTTTTTGGGGGAAATTTCATAAATAAAACTCTTTTCACTAATATTATATATTATATTATATATTACCGAAGCATTATATGCACAAGTTTCTTTCCAAAATACGTTAACATTTACAAAAAAAACTTGTTATAACTTAAGAGAGAGAAAATTCTTCCCAGTTATAGCATACAACTGTTATATTATTCCCATTTCTCTTCCTTATTGTTGTCTATTAATTCTTCAACGATATTTGTAAACTTTCAAGTTAAAAGTAAAAGACTTCTTACCTTCAATAATAGATTGATCAATTAAGTTATTATTTCATTGATACTGCCACCGGCAAAATTACGTCCGTAATCAAGGTGAGAAAGGCACTTGTGCGCATACACGCAAACAATTATACATATAAATGTGAATTTACTCAAACAAGAAGCAAAACGTATTCGCCATAACGCAGATGTACAAACTCAATTGAATATTTAAAAAGTGTTCTAATCTCATGATATCACTTTCCGTGCCATCCATCCATCCATTGATCACTGCAGATACAGTATTTTAAAAACCGAGAGTGAGGATAAAGGACAAGTATGTCTTGTGGTGCACATGGAACGAGTTAGTGGAAATGCTGAGAAAACCGAAGAAAACCGAATTGAAGCACTTGTTAGACGTCTTTATTGCTTTCTAATGTGTAGCTGAGAGACCTTTTTTTTATAGAATACTTGTCTCGGTGGCATCCAATCTTGGACATAAATATTCCAATCAATCAATCGATACTCATGTGCGTGCCGCCAGACAACACCAAGAAGTAACAAATGTGATTTTTGATGCACTGAACTAACATTCTCGACCCAGTGTATATTTCTTAGACGTTACAGCACTATCTTTAATCATTTATTGAACTGGTAAAAAAAAAATCACAGTCCTATAAAGAATGCACATAAGAAAAAAGCTTTGTATTTGGGGATTTTAACCTATCGCACACCACGTAGTGTTGCAGCGATAATTTCCGCTATATGGTGCCCACCACGGTATCTTATAGAGCCAATGTATTTGTCAAGGAGACAGTTCAGCGTCAAATGTCGTCCAGTTATGCTGCCTGCCGGAGAACCCCTTAACCCCTGATAATGCTTTGCGGAAATGGTTTTGGTCTTGGATTGTTTTTTATATTTTCCAGATATAGTTTAACATGTAACATGTAAATATGGCATCTCCGAAGATCATTATTTCCTTGCATCTAAACAAAAGTGTTCAGAAACCGTTTTGTTGAACTGCAGATCCATAACAACATTCTCGAGCATAATACGAAAAATTTGCGGATTTGTTTCGGTTTTATTTTTCGAGAAAATATAGCAAAAAGCGGCTATAGAGTCCTTTAAAGAAAGAAAAACGTGCCTTGCACTTCACTACAGAAAATTAGTACGAAGCTATAATGGAAATTTAACCACAATCGGTGAAAAATGTTAATGAGCCTCTTAATAGGTACCCAGCTCAAAAAATATCGTGTTGACAAAAACGGTATTAAAGTTCTAAGCACTTGTTAGGGTTGGCTTTACGTAAACAACACGATCTACAATAAACCCCTGGGGACACCATTGTTGAATATTTAAGGAGCCCTTAAAATTCTAAAAAAAATATGCTTTGATTTTCCAAACTTCTAAACCTATAGTAGCAGATGGCTAAGGACGCACCGATGAACAGGCGGACATGATCGAATCTACTAAGAATGTTATATGATCAAATATGCTCAGCAGTATATAGGTAAATGCTTAGGAGAGTTTTCTTTCCTTCTTTTTTTTTAAATTTTGAAACATTTTCTCTCTGTAATTTAACATAACTCCAATAACATACAAATTAAATTTTTTCTTAAGTATATGCGTGAAATTGTAATGGACTTTCTGAAATTTTCTCAACAAGAGTTTACCTTTTATACCAACACTAAATGCAGATATAAGTGCTTATAAGTCTACAAGGTTAGCGTCCACGACTTACCGTTCGTTCTGAAGTTTTGAGCCTGTCAGGCTGGCAAAGGCAGTCTGAACATTCCCTTCGTTGCTTTGTACTGCAAATAACCAATAAGTAAATACTACTGCACGATGGAAACAATATAACAGTGAAGACATGCCCTTAAAATAAGTAAATAGAAATTTTATGGAATTTCGAAATTTCATTGAAATAATTCGGGGAAGAAAAACATTAATTAGCAAATGGAAGACCCATTATATGATACTTTTTCAATTTTCTTATTTCATTGGATTCATCCAGAAGAGATATTGGCAAAGGATTCACGCAGTTTGACAGCATATTTTGTAAAAATGCGTTCAATTAGATTTTTGATGAATGGAAAATTAAGAATAAATTTGAGAAATTGATTTGGCGATTGTTTAACGCTTTACTTAAGTCTCATGATTAACATAATTGAAGGAAAACTATTTTATTCGAGGGATGACGAACTTTTTAAAGTTTTTTAAACCTTCGAGAAATAAAGACTACTTGGAATTCTGTTATAGTTTATATGCCGACACCAGTTCCATCTGTTATTTATACAGTCAGTAAATGATGGCATTGTTATGTTTTCGTACATATGAACGAACGTCTTTATGTCGTTATTTTCGTTGTTGTGATGTGAAATGCGAATATAGCCATCATTGAGTTTAAATGTATTGTATAAATAAATATAGTGTTTACTGTTTTTCGTTTAGTAACGTGCTGTTGTTGTTTTTTTTTTCTTTTTTGCTGCCGTTTCTTTTTGCTTCCTGCATTTTTTTTTTAAGATGCCGGCATAATTCGATGCCATTGTTGAGTGTATTTATTTCTCGTTGTTGTGAAAAACTAGTCAACTCTGATATCAATAATCGAAAAGGTTCCCAACATACGTATTCATTGACTTTTCAATATTTCCAGTAATAATATTAGAAATGTTTCTCTCGTCCCATTACAAAACTATGTAAAACTTCGTGTCTCATTGAATTTTGATGGCATAGTAACGATATGTAACAAATATATAGCCACGAGTGGTATATTAAAATTTTATTCACTTTTACACTCAACGAGCAACAACTATTTATTGAATTCATTCTTCCGATGAAGAAGCTCGTAAAGTGAGCGAACGACATTCATTTTTAAGATTAGTCTTTGGCCATCAAGCGAACGTGTATGTACGAAGAATAGTGGACGCTTCAACAATGAGCATAGTTCTGAATGTTAAAAGCGAAAGGATAAATTTAAAAGTCTAATAATCCATTAATGGTAAGTGTAAAGCCATAAGTTTTATATAAAATATTTAGATACGGATTTCGCCCAAGGAAAATATCTTGTCTTGTCTTACTTATTTCCTTTTCTCTAAAGCTCTAAAGGTAATTTCGCTTATCGGATGGGTATTCACGCCAAGAGAAGAAAGCTTTCAGATATTTCAACTTCAGGCAACTAACTCGCCTCAGGATCTCATTGTCGGCAAGACCTTCAAAATGTTAAAATTATTGTGTTCGTAACCTTGGAATAAACGTCTGGAAAGAAAACGTACAACAACTAAAAATTATTAGTTTTCATGTCCACTCTTGGTAGTAAATCAATATGATTTCTTCGTCACACCTAGAAATATTCTTCAGAATCTTTTCTGTATTTGGGCAACTTCTCGGGGGATGTCCTCTAAATGTATCGATACGATGTTAGTCAAAAAGAATTTCAGGTAGAGTACGACGGAAGGAAGGAGTAATATGTGCATGTTCAACTTGTAAGTGGAAATGTCCGGTTTGGTGGGGAAATCACTCCAGGTAGATTATTCTGAAGGGCGACAGTGCGAGTATGGAACGAGATATTTTACAAGGCATAGTATGGTTAGCGCAAATGCTGAGTTAATTTAATTGTATCCGTTTGTTTATACGTTACTTTGCGGAAAAATCCTCGCAGTGAGGATAAAGAGTCCTTTTCTAAAAGACTTACTTGCCATGAAAGCAATGCACCTAGGAAGCAATAATCGGCTAAAAGTAGTACTAAGATATCTCGATCATTTTCGACAGACATTAAAACTCTATGGCGGAAAATTATAGCAGTCTTTGATGCAGGGTGTACAGTAAATCTAACGGCAATTGTAGTGTTATACCGTCTAAAGTGTTGCTTATGCATTCTCAAGTGCCTCACAACCATAGGTTGGATGGAAAAAAGTATGTAGGAAATACGTACATATATACATTTACACATATTTTTGAAGATGTAATGCAAATAAATATATGCATGATGATGTCTACGAATGTAACAGAAAATCTATACATATTAAATTTATTCCCTCATATATATATATATATATATATACAGTAGCTCAATAATGTCCCCATACAGTACGAAAAATGAACCCTTCTCTTATTAACAACTGCATTTATGGGTTGAGCAAACCAAACCGGGGTAACTTTGTTCTTTTAATGGCGTTTATTTTGCAATGCAGCTATAAAAAAATTTCGAACGTTTTCGGAATCGATACTAATTGCATTAAATTCTTCTAATTCTTTTGCAATATCAAGAGCATTAGTTTTAGATTCACTTGTTACAGTTCTGATATTATTTTGTTTTCCACGTTCGGTGCTTACTTTCTGCGCTATTTGTGTTACTAAAGTTTTTTGTAATGCTTTGAACAGTAGCACGACTTTATCCAACTGTTTTCGCTATTTCTTCCCTGCGATTTTTCTTCATTCCTTAACTTCATAATCACTTTTCTAACCTCTTGAGAAATTTCTTGACGGTTTTGTATATTTTGTGACATTCTGAAGAAAAGAAATAAAGAAATTCATCTTAATTGACAAAAGGTTACTTAAATGCACGAACACAAGTACATAAACTAAGTATTGTTAACAAAAGATGTTTTTTTTTTTTTTCAATCTTCTAGTGATGTGTTTTCGCTATATGTACATTTTCTGATGTTATATTTCGGGATTGAAGTTTATTTTCCGTTTATAACTTTATCGTAAGTCATGAAAAAAAAAACCTTGAATTGTTATTTAAGACAAGTCTTGTTTCCTAAGGAATATATTATTTAACCCCCCCCCCCCTATCCATAAATGCAGTGTTTAATAAGGGCAACCTAATTTTTCGTACTGTATGTAGACTTTACTGGGCTACCGTATGTGTCTTACCATTCATGACTTAAGTCAGAACAGTAGCAGAAGGGCAAACTGGAGAATCCGAATATATATGACAAATATTTGCTTTTACCGCCACATATATACTTAGGATAGGTTGTAGTATACTAAATCTATATAAGGTCACAGTGTGGGTATATGTGTGTGTTGACTGTGTATTTAAGAATACTCGCATGCAATGGTATATGTAAATGTGAATCCATTTTATCTATGACTTTTTGCCTGCGTAAGCATATGTACACTTTTTAGAGAAGAGCCCTACGTAGTAAGCCACTTTTCATATTAATGCAGCCATACCCAAATGCGCTCTCTTACACAATGCACACACCTTACTTTTTTCTTTTTTTTTTATATTTAATACGTCAAACATGTGTACATAAATTTATAAGTCTTTGCTAATATGAGGATATATGTACATGAATGTACGCTGACATCCACAAGTATCCACGTTCAATCCTATTCATGTCCTTGTTTGAATGTGTGTGCAAATAATAATTTGAGCTGAAACAGGTGCAGTTGTGTATATTTCACACTATCACTATATGTCTTTTCGTTCTTTATATTATGCGGCGTTGTTTTATGCGCATTTTCCTGTCCTCCACTTGGTAATGTTTCTTCTCAATTTTTTACACACACATTTATAGTATTCCCGACAAAAGCATATTGTAAGTTTATTGTCGCTCAGCGGTTGTTTACATGTTTATTGTCAGTATTGTAGAAAGGCTTTATTTTCTCCTTTTGCCTGTCTGCTTGTCTGTCTGCATATGTTGTTTCGTTGTTGACATTATTATTATGTTGATGACTTCAATTGTTATTGCTCATGTTGTGTTTATAGCATGACTGCATATATACGCATATTGTGTCGAACATGTAAGAGTCTCATGAAAAATATCATAAACTATGATTGACAATAGTTGTCTTTTTAACATATTTAAACATTTATTGCAAAAACGCTAAAGTATATTACGAAGTAAATCGTTATTTTTTTATGTGAAGTTTATAGTAATTAAATAATTCATCGTAAACGAAAAGCGGTAAATGTTTCACCGAGGCATTTAACTGTTTCCATTGTCATTATAGTAAGTAAAATGAAAAGGGGAAATATTTTGTGAAATAAATATAAAAGAATTCAATCCAGACCTGGAAGAAAACCTGTATATCCCGATCGCCCTATTGTAATCGAGATGAAAATAACATCAGCCTTTGCTGTTAATATTCAACAATAGCTACAGACGACTAAATTAGTCAAGCATTCATCCAATAATTGATCATACCACGCCCAGATTTCTCGATTCAATTTCTTGAGAAAGATCTTCATTAAACCAACAATGTTATCCTATCAGTTTAAAATGTAGCCATAGTTTACACTAAAAGCTGAAAATTAACCACCTAAAAAGCGATGCACAATAAGCATAAAATCCGAAAATTTGGCATCATTGCGTCATTGATAATTATTGTTAATGATTTTCTTCAACAAAGCAATAATTTTCATGGCAACCACAGCCATGTTTTCACTTCTGAAAATATTATTGCGTTAACAAGAGCTTGTTTTAGTTTCAGCAAAAACTTATGGCAATATTGGTTCCATCTTGCTATATCCTATTCGTTATCATTGATCAAGAACATGCATTGCACGTGTTCGTCTGATATTAAATTATTCTTTTTTTTTATATAACCAGTAATTAGCAATAATTCTCCACAGTTTTTAATGAACAAATAAGCACTACAAGTCTACACTTTGGAATACTAATATAGAAAATAAATAAATGTATAAAACTTCTGTGTATATACATACATATGTTGTCAAAAAACATCGAAACCTATCAGCCTATTCGGCATTTTTTTTTTACGCTCTTTAATCACACAGACCACATGACGACGATAATTTACAATTTATTTAAATTTTGCAGCGTCATTCGCTTACAATCACGAAAACTTTGCCCACACCCCTCCTCTCCTCCCCCCCTCCACCAATCACCGCCACCAGTCCCAAATGACGGTCATTGTAATTATCGTGATAAGCGTACGAATAACCATTGTGTAAAAGGACTCATGTTGTCGTAAACTCAGAAGAAGTGCAGATAATTAATGGACGGAAAACGATATATATAAGAAAGTAATGATTGTGAGTCCTTTGATCGTGCCTTTTTTGTCCCTGCGCCCTAGCACCTAGCCCCTTAGTTGGCTCAAACTCATCAACCTATAGAGGCCGTATAGGTTGACCTGATTTCAAACACTAGAACTAAACGCCACGTTCTCGCTCATTTTAGATCTTAAACGATAAACCATAAAACAAAATCACAATCCCTAAGGGAGGAGCCCGAAAGGCTAATAGGAACAAAAATGACAACGAAAAAATTGCAGTGCCACTGCGTTATCCACTTTATATGCGAAGCTAGGAAAGGCTTAGAAATTCAACAGTGACAAATACGATTTACTTACCAAAAACTAGATGAGGCGCGAAGAACGTTTTTAATAAAACAAATCCTGTATTCTATATTAATTTACTAATTACTTGGGATTTTTCAATAAAAATCAATATAGGAGAGAGAAAGAGAGAAAAAAATGTTAGTTTGGAATGCAATATTTTTCCTAATTAAATTGCTAGCCACATGAACATTTACCCCAAAAATACATGCGTTTGGTTTAAAGGAAAACCGGTATTATGGGACTTTTTTATGCTAATGACTGTCAACATTAGTGATGGAGATAACGCGTTAGTGAGGACGCCTGGAGGGGAATAGGTGCTGCTGATGTACATAATAGCACAAAATGCAAATAAATGGTGATAAGCTCGAGCAAATAAATCTAATGACTAAAGCGCTGGTAAAAGTAAAATTTAAATAGCGATTTATTTATCTTAAATTTAACCGCTTCTTATAGGATTTAACCAAACATTTATATGCCAGCTTTAGAATGTCCATCTCAGCCTTAATCACTTTGATAAAATGAAGCCGGAGCCAACGCATTTCAAAATAATCCAAGTCATTATAAGGCGCACTACATTAATTATTTTTGAATACAATTTTAATGAAATAATGTTTGCTGTTTGAATACTTGACTGACTGACTAACTTGACTAACTTTTACTTAAAACTATTCCTTTAATTTTATTGTTTACTTTACAACAACTTATAGTGTAAGAACTTATCTCATAGGAGTCCAATTATTTAAATTTGATCAACATATGAACGAAAAGGAATTTTAATAGAATTTCCGTTAACCACTCTCCTCTTAAAAGAACGATTATCATCGTTCGTAAGTTGTAGAAATAAGGCATTTAAGTAATCGTAGCTATCGGAGTTTTCCCCGATTCATTTGGATTCAGAACGACTTTTCCCGAGTGGTAATAGAATATCTTTAGGAATTTGTGCTTTTCTGGGCGTTTTCTTATTTCTTTCGAAGAGAGAAAAAAAAGTGGTGACTATAGTGACGATGGCTAGAATGTAACAGATAATATCGCCCACGTTATTTTTCGATATCTAAGAGTGCAATAGGCTTGGTATTGTTTAAATGCATTTCTTTAATTACTTCCAAGGTGAGGATTTGCGAGTCTACGTTGTACAATAGCCAGTAGGGGCTTGGAGAATGTTGCTTCTGAAGATGAAAATATTTTTCCATTCCTTTGTCATCGTTTCGTTATAGAACTTGATGAGGCAAGTGTGGCTAGTAGCTATCTCAACTTCACTAAACTCGAAAGAGTTTAGTCTTCAATGTTAGTGAAGTTTACATATCCGGTTTTATAGCGATTCTATTCTGGCCATCTCCATTTCATTTTTAGATAGAATAAAAAAATTGACAACTTCTACCTTCGCCCAATGTATGGCATATCGTAGGTGATCTCGTAATCTCGTCTTATATGATGTCTAATTTATGTGTCAATTTGTTCACTAAAGAATATTTCGTATTCTCGCTATTAACAGATTCTGAAGTCATCACAGTACAACCCAACAATCCCAACAATCCATTTTCAAGTTGATCCAATAAAGTTTAAAGATCTTTTATTTCTAATCTTAGATGCGTTTTTATTTGTTGTTATGGGTAAAGTATGAATGCGTCTGAAAATGTAGGAATATTCGGAATAAGGCAAAATTGCGACATTTATTTATTTATTGTCACTCAAATTTTTTTTGCATCTCTCTCTTTTATAATTGTTTGGCACTTTTGCAACATTATTATCATCCCATTGTTACGAGACTATCTACTCGGAAAATATGAAATCTAGCTCAGATTCTTCGCGAACGTACTTAATACTACTTAGGGGGCTCTAAAGTAAAATAATGGCATGGCAATGTCTACTTTTAGATACTTGGTTGATGCATTAACAGGAAAGTTTGTCTAATTTTTGGCTAATCGATAAAAACGTACACAGTCTGAATATGTTAGCGCGATGAACGACACGCGTCCTGTCGACAAGATAATCGCTCCAAACTGACCGTGCCGGCCAGCAGTCGTAGCTTATACCACCATTGCGCTCGGCATGACCTTCAGTCTGCTCTTTGGCATCGCCTAAGACTCGCTAGCTTTAGCTAAATTTTATGCCGCGTTGTTCCGTTACTTTGTCCACTTATGCTTACTTCTAACTGCCTCACAAAATCATGGATCAATTACCTTTCACTAGCTGTGCACAGACAGAAATACAAGCCAGCACATGCGTGAGTCGTGAGAGCTGTGGCTTGTGGAAGGGTTTCATTTTCTTGAAAGAGTAATTTTCACCAATAAATGTTTAAATCCTTCCTTATAAATACGTATGTTACAAGCTCACTTATTGTCAATAAGTAATAACCAGTGTACTGATGTTTAATAGTTTAAGTAGGCAGTTGTGTGTGACAGAGGGTTCCCTATGAATTCGATGTAATGAAAGTGTAGCATGCATGGGTATGTGCATTTATTTTCCTACCCCGCTCGGCTGTTGCTGCCAAGCCTTGCACTCTTTCAATTGCCAAAATCGATTCGGCCACGAGCGTCACTGTACAATAAAAAGAATAAATTTTTTTTATTTGACTTCTTATGTGCCAAGACAAGCTCGACTTGAAGTGTTCAAAATTAATTGGCTTTATTAATAAAATTAGTTACTTATATACTAATTTTCTACAACTAAAATTATATAAAATTTGCTTATTCGTAAGTTTTGGTAATGGGCGCTTAGCGTAAATTTAATGCTTGCATGTGTTTTTTGAAGAAATGCAAAGGCAGCATTTTCACAAGTGTGTCATTTCGTTTTGTTTTTCATTTCATCCTTTCTTTTTATTTTACTTTTATTTATTTGTGGTCGCACTCTATATCGTGCATACAGGAGTGCACGGAGAAATAATTAGTTATCGAAATAGTTGGGAGAAGGAATACCGATTCGAAGATAACGTTTGCAGCATTTAAGGAAAGTTTAAGAAAGACTGCGGATTGTATTCTTCTTCTCTATCTTCTGCCACTATTCACAAGCGGCTTTTAACTATTTGTTAGCCATTATCGTCATTTTCTCCGTCCTTACATTTTGTTGTCTGTTCTATTCAATTCAATTCGTGAAGTAACAGTCGTATCAAGAACATGTACTGATAACGTGCCTGACAAACACGTACAGCAATTGGATGTTATGATGATATGTGGAGACTGAGTAAAGCGCGTTTATTCCATGAATGCGAAAGTGAATACCGAAAAAGCAAACGTATCAAAATGGATCAAAAAAATTAACGGTGGCGATCATTTCACGCAGAATCAACAAATTGTACACACGTTGCCGTGATGGTCATAAAAACGCAAATGACGGCAAACACATTCTTGGAAATACGTAATAGTTTAGCATGCCCCCAAAGCCGAGTGTGAATTCGTTAAAGATCAGCTAAAATCTTTATCGAAATTAGTGAAAGTTGAATTGAATGCCTGTAAAAGATCAATTCACAAATATTTTGGGTGTTGAAAGATCGAATTGCGCTTCGTTTCCTATAAATTAACTGTAGACAAAAAATTGCAGAAAAATATTCACAAGTGTATCAAAAATCCGACATTAACTAGCAAGCGCTGCATTCGCTTAATTTAGCGCCATGTGACATCTCTCTATTCGAGGAAATGCATTGGTGGCGTAGGACATAGCCTCTTCTTTGATTAAAATAGCATAACTTTCCGCGTGTTCAATTCAACGTTCGCCACAGCGTGAGTGAAGGTTGAATCTTTCCACTTCAAGTAGGTCATGAACAAGTGTTGCCACCAGACCGTATTATATAGAAGGAGATCTGCTTTCTTCAGAACGCACATTATAAGGTACATAGATAGAGAAAGAGGAAAGGAAACGGACCATCCTACGATTACTCGATACTTAACTCTTCTTAATCTACGTAATAATCTAAGTTTACTTAATCGCAGCCTACTCAATTTTAAGCATATATTCAACTATTTAAAAACTACTTACTTCGGAAAAATAGTAAGAAATGGCAGCCCTTGACTTTCTCCCGAGCCATCATTAATTTAATTCATTCCGAATTTTAACGAAAAGGAAAAAATCATTTAATGTATAGTACCTGCCTACAGATGGAGAAGCGCCAGGACATTTTTAATGGTTATTGAGTTTTGTCTTTTATAAATGATGAGATAAGATGTTTAAATTAACTTATAGAAAATCCCTTACGCGCTTCTCCAGAAACATTGCATATTGCAAAAAATGTGAATGAATTCAACTAACGCACTTCAATAGTCGAGTTGATAATCAACGTTTAATTTTTTCCAAAAGTGCTGAAAGTTTTCGGATAGTATCCGGCTTCATATCTACTCAGCGGTTGATATCATATTTTTGTAAGGATGTGAACTTATATTTAAATATAGCTAGCAAAGACACGAACCAAAATTTCTTTACAGAGCTCTGTTAAGCCCTTAACAGAATTCTATAAAATCGATATAAATACTTGCATCGATATAAATACTTGCAACGATATAAGTACTTGCAACGATATCGATATTAGTACTTGCATCGACATTGTACTTGATATAAGTACTTGCAATGATATCGATATTAGTACTTGCATCGACATAGTACTTGATATAAATACTTGCAACGATATCGATATTAGTACTTGCATCGACATAGTACTTGATTGTATGGCAATTTTCAAAGTCCCATAAAAAAATTCTCCGAGCAAAATTGAATATAATCTGGACATCGTTGGAAAGGTTATTAATAGAGGATTCACGATGTGCTAGTTTCATTTTTTTGCAGGACATGGTTTGCCCACAGTGACCTT
>KK499796.1:344398-408209 GCA_000688715.1 Glossina pallidipes
TTTCATAGAATTCTGTTAAGACCTTAACAGAGCTCTGTAAAGAAATTTTGGTTTGTGCCTTTGCTAGTTATATTTCAATATAACTTCACATCCTTTATTTTTGTTTATAAATGTTTCAAAGAAATCTGTATTAGAGGGACTAGAATCCAACGGAGATTCATTTGACGCAAATGTGGTTGTTATCCACATATTCTAGAAGATCCAAAGCATCCATTATACCAAGAACCATTTTTTTTTTTTTTTTTTGAGAGAAATTCACACAAGTATTATCTGTTAACTAACTAATTAATTATAAGATTCAGGAAAAAAAAAGAATGTGTAAAGTATCCAAGCACTTCTCTATCTAAACTCTTTTAGCCATTGTCTGGATTATCCGTTTCATTATGATCACCGTCATATCTTCATTATTCATAAATTGTTAATGAATATCTAGCTTTTCCTTTTAATGTAAAATTTAGTTTGTAACGATGTGAGTGTTCCTCTTTCACAATTGAAGCGGCATAAAGCGTCAAATTGTCTATACAAATTTCCATCACAAGACTGGTATCAGAATCGATGTAACTGAACTGAATTAATATTGAAATGCTTACAAATGCATCGCAAAATGCTAATAAGCGTTGACTGTCAAAGCGTGAATGAACAGTAGCGTTAGGCAAGCATAAGAGAAATCTAACAGTAGCAGCAATAGCTTCGTTGTTCAAATTATTGGCAAGTGCTAGATACTGGATGTTTGCTTTGGCATTGTTATTGAAGTTGATATTGCAAGCACATAACGATAATGATAATGACAGTGAGGCAGGCAGACAATGTTAGGAATCATTCAAATGTAAAGACGGAAAAGAACAACTGCAACAAAAATATACTTTTAATGGTGTGAAAGTGTTGTTCTTCTATACCGTGGCAATTACGATAATGAAAATTGCATTAACAGCAAGAGTTTCATTGCTAATCAAATTTTTAGAAAGCAACCAAGGCGTGTGTAGGAGATTGCAATTTTTTTCCCGTTCCCTCGTAAACATTTCGCTTCAATATAAAGTGCGCTTACTTGAGTTAATATTTTTAAGTGATTATGACAATTAATTGCTTGTTTGACGAAAACGATTTAAAAGAACTCAACTAATTTTTTTTCTTTCTTTCCTTTAAAATATCTTCATTTTTTGACAGCCGATCACATACCACATCCTTGTGATACAGTAAGTTGTCCATCTTTATCGGACTTAAACTGCCCCAGTGATAGTGAAGAGCGACCATTTTTGATGCCATTTACCTCTGGTGCCCCTTCAAATTTATCTGTGGTTATCAATGATGAACTTTTTTCGCAGTGTTGTCTAAATCAAAAATGTATGTGCAAAACTTGCCATATACCTGATTGCAACGAAGCGGGAGAAGTGGTTGTGGAACTCTCACCAGAATCCATGGACACGCCTGGAGATTGTTGTGGCAAATATGAGTGCCAGCTTGAACCGAATTGTAGCGAACACCAAAATACTGATAGTTACTGGTTGACGAACTGTCAGCGTTGTAAATGTTTCGCCGGTCAAAATATTTGCCATCAGATTTGTGATGAAAATTTAAGAAAATCAGCCATTTGTCATTCAAAGAATCTTAATAAGTTCTTTGAAGACGGTGATACCTGGAAGGATGGTTGTTCCGAATGTGAGTGTATTAACGGGGAACCGAATTGCGTAATAACATTTTGCCGCAGCGTTAGTTGCCCTCCACATTTGCAAGTAACGCAAAACGACAGCTGCTGTCCCATATGTTGGCCCGAAGGGATACCAATGCCTAATGGACGGCAGGATTATGTAGACGAAGAGGATGGAGAAGAAGGTAATGAATCCGACAATCATTACGATGAAGATGAAAATATACCTATAGGAGCAATTGCTACAGATGATTACCTGGATCGAAATAGCAACGAACTGTTGCCAGACATAGTTTGGAACACAACCAATCCACCATCTAAATCTGACAATTTCACCACAACTGCATCAACTGGCTCGCCCAGCAGCACTCCTACACCTGAACCTTGTGCGAAACAGGAAACACCGGCCGCTTATCAATTGTATCCCCAAGTTGTGGAGTTGATGCGCTACAATCAACAAAACGACATATTATACACTATAATCGCTTTACTTTCAATATTGGTCATTGTCTTGGCTGCTTGGAATATCCATTTGAAATCCAAGCAGCGCTCCTACAGACCGGTATCAAATTTCGACGATAATTTTAATAGAATGTCTTCTAATATTAAGAAAATGAATGATTACGTTTAAAAGTAATTTCTGTTAAAATTGATGACAACAAGAGTTGATTTAAAAAACCAAGCTAAGCTTAAAGATTAAATTAAGTTAATGAACATTTTTTATTGAAATGAGTTTTTTCATCATTTGCAAATATTTGCAAAAGTTTGTTATAAGAAGAAAAATTCTAAATCATACTAAATTTGAAGGCAGTTTGCAAATTGTTTTTATGAATGAAAAAAATATTTTTTGTTTTAGGGTGTCTTTTAAGACAAAATTGTATCTTAGTTGGTCCACCACCATCGGAGGTTAGTGATAAATTCAATTTATCATTCCTTTTGTGCAATATAAACCAGAAATATCCATCAAACATCCCGTTCCTGTAACTAACGGAAAATACTAATCTATAGTTCACTGTTCAATTCTGTTCGGTAGTAAAATCTGTAATAAATTCGTAAATTATTTATTGTATGGCCAAGCGAAAGTACATTAGATTTTTCAAATGCATATAACACGACGAGAACACCATCACAGACCGCATAAACTATATACAATCTTGACCGGTGTGAAGAGCAAAATTTATTCAACTATTTCCTTTTCGAAATGACAATTACGACCCCAAAAATTATCAATAGGATGAGCAAGTTATTTCCGAATTTTGGCTGCTGCTTGATATCGATTGAAAGCGTTTCATGAATGCTCTTTTTTTTTTTTTTTTGAAGAAATGTTAAATTCGAATTTTTTTTCCATTACTTTATTACTTTTCAGCTATTTTCGGTAAGATAAGGTATTTTTCGGATTCGTTATAGTAATTATTAGTGTGAGAACAGTACAAATATGCTGTTTTACAAATTGCAGAAAGGGTTAGTTAAGTTTCTAAATTTTTCATATGAAAAATGAGTTCATTTTCTGTAGCTAAGGATAAGGATCTCAATATAAAATATTTTTTTTTTTATTTTATATGTAATACAATAAATTTAAAAAAAAAAAAAAGAATTTGTGAAATCTCTGAATTTTTACAAAATTTCCCTCCAAGAAGTATTCATATCTTCCTAATCATAAATTATATGAACAAATTATCAAATACATTTTAATCATAAGCACTAAGACATAAAGAAAAGAGAAATATTCTGCAAGAGATGAGGCGAATATCGAAAATATCAAAAATATATAATATCTCCTACACAGATAACCTAAGACCTAAGCTCAGTGCATTGAAAATATCTTCGTTAGTATCACACACCATCTCATGAAAAGCAAACCTTGCGTCGTTTGCATACCTGAACGCTGAAGGCTAAGGCTATAATGGTGCTGTCCTATAGCTTCCAATAGTTCAGCATTCTTTTAAGATTCTAATCGAATTTAACCATGTCTGTTCATTTGATTAAATCTTTTTAATTAAAATCTTTGAGTTCGCAAACATTAAGTTAACGGAGAAATGCATTTCTAGCTTAGCTTTGCAGATCAAGTTTGGCAATCAACGCTGTCTATGCGTAAACGCGCCATTCGCATTTCGATAATAGCGCCAAAAGCAAATCAAAGTCTTCCGCAGATATTGACTTGATTTTAAATGGAAATAGTTACTGAAGTCATCATTAAAATTCATTACAAAACTAACTGATCGCGTTTTTCGAAATATCTTTCCTTCTATTCACCACGTTTATATGTTGTACTGAGATGGCGCTTATTTACGAAGCGTTCCACTCCACGACTACTGTAATATTCCTAATTGTTTGTGTTCTGTTTTGAACTTGAAGACCTTAGTATCTCAACTTGAACGCAATCCTCCTTAACAGAAAATGTTTTATAGATTGCTTCATTTAAGCGGCACAATTCAAAAGCGATTTTTAATTTTATAATTTCTATGTGATATTTGTATTATACGTATTAAGCAAAAGCGAAAGCAACATTACTAATTAGTTAATATCAAATCTGTATTAGTAACTGTAAAAGATTATTTAATGTTATGATATAGGTTAGGATGTGAAAATGCAAGCTGTTTATTTTAACATAAGCTGACAATTAAATGTAATATAAAAAAATTTATCGTGTATATATATAATTGAAATATATATATATATTGCAAGTTTGAACATCGGTACGAACATGGAAAACTAAATAAACTTCTACTTGTTACGCGTTCGCGCAATCATTATAAGAGTGAATCCTTAAATAAGTCCATTTTATAAATTCTTTAGTGGCTTTAATTTTTAAATTTGAAAAATAATTTTTGAAAAATTTACTAAAAATATTCAAAAAATAAAAAACCACTATAAAGATAAATTTTCTATTCCTCTTAATGCAACTTCACAAAAAGTAAGTACACGCAGATTTAAGTTTTATTATTATGCTTAAAACACTAGACAGTTATGCTCGGCGTAAAAAACGACTAAATCCATATTCGATCGTCCAGATGGAAATTTATATCTACAGTGGGTCTCTTTACATCAATTAAGCCTGTTAATAGACCTCTAGAGATATGGCTATACTCTCACTTGAAAGCTCATATGGTGAATATAAAAAAATTGCAGAGACCACTATTTATATATAATCGTAAGCACAATTAATTTTATAATTAGTAGCAACAACAACATTAATAATAAACCCTCTTTTTTCATACTTTTTTAGATATGATTTCGGCTTTCATTTTTTATGTTTATATTTCTTGATTAAAATTTATTAACTTATTTGAAATTTTAAAGGATTTTCGATTTTTCTTCCGCCGCAAACTATATAAATCGGATATACATATAAATGCATAAATGAAATCAGATGAATTTTTATCTTCTATCAAGTATTTATTTATTGAAATCGACCTTACATACGTTTCTTTCAATTTATCTTAAGCCGCAGAAAAAATTAAAAAAGTTTTATCATTCGTAACTACCTTTGCATTACTCTTCTTCTTTACCCAAGTCAAAATCTTCTGGGAAATGACCGCAACTACAGAGATGAAAACGTCATCACACAATATTAAAAGAACCAACAGGAGAAATCGTTCCTACTGATGTTGCCATATTTAAATGTTATATACAGAAAACGAACATTAAAATTATTTAGCTTAAATCGAATACTTTTTAATGTTATACCTATGCAAGAAAGCTTGATATTTCGATATTTCGAAGACATTTATATGGCAAGAATGTGCAATTTTCCATATTTCGTGGTGAAAACTGGCTCATAACAGTAAATTGACAAAACAAAATCAGCCTTACCGAATTTGAACTATGTAAGCCTATTTTTTGGGTACCACCGCATATAAGCATTCTCACGAAACGTGAACACTAGGCAACGGAATCCGAATTCATAATTTGTTTTATTATAAAACTTTGTTCACGTAACTTATTATAAAAATTAAGTGCACCTAATTTGAATCGCATGGGTCTATTTCCTCGTCCCACTCTATATAAGAGATCTAATGAGCAATGAGCGCTTCGAAAAGAAGCTTAATTTTTAATATTTTGTGTTGAAAATTAATTCATAGTAGCGACAGAGCAAATAAATTAACTGTAAAAAATTTGGATCACATAGGTCTATATTTTTGGACCCTCCCACACATATAGACGTTATCACGAAAAACAAGTTCTTATATGGGGAGAAAGTCTACTCTTCCAATGTGTGGGCTTTCATGAAGACTTTGCTTTTGCATATAATATAATAATGTGTACTCTTTGGTATATTATTACTAAACATTACATGAATCACTATGAAGAGGTGTGTAAGAAGAGATGCAGCCTGGCGCCATCCAAGGATATGTATACCCGATCGGTAAGTATTATGCTCTTACCATTACGCTTGAAGATACGCACGTATGCCAATCATAATTAAAGTAAGCCCACACTGGCAGGTGAGTTCAGGTGTGCCGACTTGACAAGGGCGCTTACATATTATATATATGGATACACGCGTCGTTTACCATATATATTTTAAATAAGCGGATCTATCGAGCGATATTCAGTAAGCGGGAAGGATATTTATTCTTCCAATTCACCTTTCATTCGGCAGAAACGCTTAGCAAGTCTTAATAAATATGAGGAACCAACTATATCAATATGAATGCTCATCCCTTTCTTTCTCTAGCACTTTTCTCTTCAGCGATATTATTTCAATCACGTACTGTATATATATCGTTTCGAAAAATTATTTTACATCGGTTAGATCCCTATAGCACTCCAATACAAAATGTGATTAATTCAATTTTGTCCGGAAATTTTGATAAAACATATACAGTGTTTGGTTTGTCCTACTATTAATTCACGAATATATTAAATTCATATTGAACTGCATTAATACGTTAGTCGTCTATGTCACAATGTATTTGTTTAGACTAAATAAAAATTATTAAGTTCTTGATCAAGGCTTGTTGCGATAACCATACATCAGTAACATGCTGCTTAGTAATTAAAGTGAACCCATAACCCAGAACCCTAGTTACCAGACTCAGTATGAATCACAATCTTCGCCATCCATACATAACGGAGCGTATGTATATTACTTACTCAATACAAATTCTGAATTTTTGTGCATATTACATAGGTGAGTTCAATTTAGTATATTCTTTATCCACACGGAAGAATGGAGAAACACCAGCCCGACGAATCGAATGATAACGCACAGAAATATCCGCTGAAAATCAAATAACATATAATTTCTGAATTGACGTAAAGTTCATCCCCATGTGCCGTCTGTATATTGGTACACCCATCAGCTGATCTAGTTCTGATGACCGCAAAATTTATGATGATTAAACCTTGATACATATGGTTTCGAATTATTGGCCGACATACGTAAACGTAAGCGTAAATGCAATGTTGTCAATAACTTGCATGGATATATATGGATATTGGTGTTATACCAATATTATCGAAATATTCATCAGAGAGAACACCGACCACCTAAGACATCCATGATTAATAAGAAATTTTTGGTTTGTGATGTGATGTGTTGGCTTTGTCGCAAACAAGCTGGAAGGCTATGCAAACATTTCTTCCCCTCCAATGCAGAAGCTCCTTCAAACCCAACAGAATCTGGACTTCTCATACTCTATAACATAGAAAGGCGACGTATAAACCCACCGAAAGACACTCGAACAATAAATTGAAGATTTCCACTAATGTTAAATTAAATCAATTCACAGCATTACTCTACCCACTCCTTGTGGTATGAGCACTTTATATCCTCGATATTTTGTCTGAGCCAACAATATTAGTTTAGATAAAGAACTGCTTTTATGCGCTATATCTTTGAGGCATTTCTCTCTCCCAATATATATATATCTACATAATCATGCAGTGAGTATATAAAATAGATACAGCAAATGGTATTTAAGACCCACTTAAATGCGACTTTATTTTAAGTTATACAAATTAAATATTTGCCAGTGCTTGACGCCCTTTTTGACAAATAAATTGTAACGTTTCAATTTCTCTCTTTTTCTACATTGAAAAAAAGTTCAAATTAATTTATCCATTTTTCCTGGTTTACCTGTTTTGTCACAGCAGCATGTGTGTGCGCACATGTGTAATTTGTCATATGCGGTTGACTTTCAGCCATTAAAAATACAATTAAATTATCTCTGTTAATACTGGCACCAATACATATGTGTCCTCGATAATTACAGAAGTAGTAGCTGTGTAGTGGTTTGCACAACATCACTCTATTGAAAAAGCAACATATGTAAAAATATTCTTGTGGCTTTTACATGTGTTCGTGGTCGACGGGAACATAAGAATTTGAAATCGTTCAAAATTTAATTTTATTTCAGGGAATTTCATAAAGACCTACTTTTCATTAATAACTATTGCAAAATATTTAAAGAAAAATAAAGAGAAAACGAAATAAACAAAAAAATTCATATATAAATAAACAGAGAGAGAAAAAAAAAAAGCAAGAAGTAGAAAAGAAGCCTGTAAACATCAAGCACAGAGGCACAGCTAGCGTAAATCTGAGTTGGCTATGAAGCTCCAAACCACTGCAAACATACAAAAGCTTGGCAAGCGATAATAACGAACAAAAACAAACCAGAAACTAATCCACTTACGACATAGGCAAAACTTGCGTATCTTGAAGAGTTGATTTGATAGAACTCAAAGAATCTGATATTGATATTAAGCTGCAAATTACAGAGAGCTGTAAACGGGTTGAAAAGCTCTTCATTATATCTACATCGACAAAGCTTTATGAAAATACAGTTCCTAGAGAAACGATTCGGGATATTAAAGTTAAACGCATCAAGTAATTTCGGCGAATTGATGGTACCTTTAATTAACTTAATTAACAAGAAAACACCAAGGGTAAATCTACATTTCTCTAAAGAGGGAAAGACCAGCAAACGCAGTCCATTTTCATCAGGAGGCAGCGGAAAAACCGCATCCCAACCCAAACTCCGAACACCAAGACTAAGCACTGACCAAGCTTTATTTTTAGATAACTCAATGTGCAAATTATTACAAAACAAAGCTTATGGTCAAGAGATCCGCTAAATACATTAATCGAGCTGCATTTACCAATTTTGGTGAACCGACGAAATAATCTGTAGTGAGTGCTCCTTACGAAAAAAAGCTTCTGACATATTTTGCAATTTCATTTCATACGAATTCGAATTTAATGACCACCTTGTAACTGAGCTATCTAAGTCAGTTTGGAGGAGATACGAATGCGATTCCAAGGAGAAGAAAGAAAACAGTGTAACGTCGTCAGCGTACGTTAAGATCTGGCTGCATTTAATCATCGAAGGGAGATCATTAATGTGTAGATTATTTAAAAGGGGTCTTAAGTGGCTGCCTTGAGGGTCGCCAGACGTCACGAGAAATTCATCCGCGGTGATGA
Organism: Glossina pallidipes; assembly: GCA_000688715.1. Classification (NCBI taxonomy): domain Eukaryota; kingdom Metazoa; phylum Arthropoda; class Insecta; order Diptera; family Glossinidae; genus Glossina; species Glossina pallidipes. Next base: position 353,470 of record KK499796.1, read on the forward strand.
AGTCAAACAGAACGCTAAATGATGAATGTTATGCAGATACGAGCTTATCCATTTCACAAAGTAGAAAGTAAAGTCGGAGGCCTGAATTTTGAAGATCAATAAGTTACGGTTAATTAAGTCAAACGCTTTGCTAAGGTCAATATATACAACATCCCGTTAGAAAAAGCCTTGACAACAAGGCAAGTAAACTCTAATAGATTCGTTCCGAAAGCCATGCAAGAATGGAAAAATATAAGATGAAAGCTAGATGCTAAGTAAGAATTCGCTCAAATAATGTAGGTAAGACACTCAACTTGGCGATGCTTCCATACTTCTTAACGTGATTTCCACATTTGTGAATTGGAACGAGGTAACTACTCTTCCAACACAAAGAGAAAACGCTTTATTTCAAGAACTGATTACAAATCATTGAAATAATACCATATAGCTCGACAAAGCATGTTTTAAGTATACATGATGGGATCCCATCACGTCCAGGCGCAGAACTATATTTTAGAGACCTTAAACCATACAAAACCGCATTTTCTGAAATGACCAAGTTAGGAATCAAAACCGAGCTAGATATCGGATGCGGATAATAGACAGTTAAACCGCAATTAGTCATTGAAAAATTTCGTCGGAAGTATTTAGCAAATAGATTCGAGCTTTCAATATCATCAGAGGACTTAGAGCCATTGAAAGCCATTCGTGGCAAATTAAAGTCTCTCAACGCTATGCCTATATCAGTAGACTTAGACATTTCGACCACATCACAAATGAGGGCAACATGTTTCTTATAAATACAGATATCCGCATTTGGGGGGATATAGGAGCAAGTTACGTATAACTGTTTATTGGCAGTTTTCGTCCGTATGGCAATAAGTTCAACGTCGGGAGGAGTAGGAAATTCAATTGAATAGGACGGAACTGCAGCAGATATGGCAATTAAACAACCACCACCACCAGTACGATTCAACCGATCCTTTCTGAAAACCTAGAAAGAATTGTGAAAAAGTTCCGACAAATGTAAATCAGGCTTTAGCCAAGTTTTAGTGAAGGTTGAACATCGCGTGCTACACATCTTCTACCGTATCTGCACTGCTCGGACCTTCTCGTAGACTATCATCACGGATCCGGTTTAGGTAACTTCGGAAGCAACCATGAACAGTTATGATGTGCGTGAGACAATAGTTTACCTTTCGGCCCATTTTGCTACGTTGGGAATGAGCGGACGCGTCCATCTACTTTTCCACACGCTCTCCAATCGCGCTTGCCACCTGTTCCATAAGCTCAAGTGTTCCTCCTTCTTGATAATGATCTTTTGCGCTTGCTCTTCGTGTTCTTTTCGTAGATGCGTCTCATCTCATCCGGCAGGATATCAGTCGGAATCGTCCCTACAGTCGCTAAGTCTGTCTTTTCCGAGATGATTGGAAACACGTATATCTGCCTGGACGCGGTGAAGCGGTATAAGCTTGCTATCTTCCTGTTATTTGCTTCCACAGTGAGAACACAGGACAACACTGACTTGTGTGCAGCATGACAGATGTAACTACTCTAGCTATTTTTTTTATTTATTACAACAGTTCTAGATCCTTCAAGCCGTATTTCTGCACCATTGCTACTCTCGTACATTAAAGTACGTCTCGAGAATCAACTTTTTATTAGGTCGGTTAAAGATCTTCGACCTCCCATTTTTATCAAAGCCTGGCGTATCGTTCGTTTTCTCACCAGCAACACGGACTTCCCTTTCTACACTCTTTTTAACGCGTCGCCGGTTATTTTGAGGTGTACTTTTGACATCTTTAACCTTGACGTCCAGAAATATTATTTGTCTATTGCTCGCTCAGCGACCGCTTGCAGCTCGCTGTTATGCCATCAATCACAAAGATAATATCAATTTTTGATCCCGTTGCCTGCCTTTCTAACGGTATCCTGTTCGTCAAGAAGTGTGACGGGCGTCAATGCAAACGCCTCCGTCAAACAACGACATCGTGCCTTGCTGATCCTGTTGATCTAGGCATTAAAACGCTTGTCTTATTGCGAGCATCCACTAATAGTTCTTCGAGCATATATTGTAAATCCTGATACGTCCAGTTCGGGCGAACTGCTGCAAAAGTGGATTCTTTATATTGTAGCCCTTATGCAGCCTCTCCTGTAATCCCATCGGCAAGCTTGTGTCTGGATGGTTTTCTTACCAACACCAGATCAAATTTTTTTTTGCTCACTGGTACACTAGATCCTTTGCCGGATGACTCTGATTGATTTGCATCACCTTCATTTCCGTCCTTCATCTGTAAGTGTTGTAAAGTTTTTGAATAGCGCGACCTTTCCGCTCTCTGCGATAATTTTCGCGGCTTCATTTGACTCATCCTTGAAGAACCGGCAAAGGGAGTACTTGCTGGGCAAACTTTGGGCCGGTCCTTGGCGCCTTTTCAATTCCAGGCATCGCAAGCATCTAGTGTGGCTACTCCTCTCGCACATATGACAATGATAGCGTATGATAACTCTTCTCGCTGTGATCATTCCCACTACCAACTGCAAAGTAGTCCATCGTGCTTCCTTACTTTTATATAATTTTATCTGCACACATGTTCGTATTTAGTTACTTATTATTTAATCACGGCAGTCGTATACACATACATTAACGAAAAGAATTCTGCGAGCCGATAGATGTGCCGGTACCTTTAAATGGACCCAATGAACCAAATATTTAAAGAAGATGTACATGTAGTGTACGCATTATATACTTTCCAAAGTATATTTGATCTCGCACTTCCCACATGGGATAACAAAATTTCTACGCCATCTTTCTGCGATGATGGCGAGTGCAATAAATAAATTTCGCATGAAAGCGCAAAAATAACGAATTTTTAGCACCACATGTAAGAGTTTTATGTGCAAGAGTTTATGTGAAAACGTGATAATTACACTGATAATGGAAATGACAATAAAAAACTAAAATAACAACGCAAAACTAATGCATAAACACTACACCATAACCGAACCCTTACATGTGCATATGTTTATGTCTGCTATGCTAACAACGAGTGAGGGACAATTACAGTTACATATAAAAATATGGTTTAATTAAAAATTCACATCATATACAAAAGACGTAACTTTCTGCCCCGAACATCACACTGTCAACGCACACGTAAATAACAAAACAAACACACATTGGAATGTGAACATATGTGATCTTTTAATGCAAAAACAAAAGAAAAAACTTTATAATAAATGAGAAAAAAGAGAGGAGCAGGCACACTACTTGTGCAAATGTATTAGTTATTTAACTCTGATGTGTCATCAGATTACTTACCACCCTATTTGCTTTATGCATATGTGTCAGTATGTTTTATGTGCAATAACGGTAACACTGGGCATTTCAAAAACTATGAAAATATGAAAGCACTTGAATTGGAACAATAGCATAACGGTTACCTTGCATGAGTAAATATATTGCGATCAAATTTTTAGTCAGCGAATTATTTAAAATTAATTTCATGCCTTTCACTTCTCGTTCGTTCCATTAAATTTTGTAATGGTTCCTTTAATTTACAATTCGTTTGTTTGCGTTCATTTATTCAGTTTATTTATTCACATGTTCCCAAAAATTCATTTGAAATTCTATAAGAAATTTCACAAATATTTCTTCCATTTTATTGTAACTCTATACTCGAAATTATACATACACTGCGACGCACGCACACATGCGGACGCATGCACATGTCTCTACTTTGTGCGCATACACATTCATATCTAATCTTCTCATTTCACTATACAGAAGCCACAAAACAGCTTAATATACCACAAAATTCATTTCATTTCGTACCTATATATGAATATATGATTCATAAGAGAATATACATAATTGTACATATATACAAGTGCAGACCAAAAAATCGTACATTTCAATTAAAAATCTTTAGAGAAAGAGATAAAAGACCACAAAAGCTTTTTAAGTTTGCAAAATTCTACTTTTCTATAAATGTACCAGTATATGGGGCACAAGCATCTAACCCTACAAGAAGATTTCAAACACACATGCAAACGACGTAATAATATGTCAGGACAATAAACGTAAAGTAAGTGCTAACACACACACATTCATGAAACTATTATGTAATGTATATAAAGCTGTTACTTTTAAATGCAAATGAAACTCCTTTCATGTTATTCCGTAACATGTATTCATATTGAAAATCAAATGAACACGCCAGTGCACAACAAGTATATTCCGCATTATTATTAGTAATCGTACAAAAGGGAAAGTGAAGAACGAATCCAATATTGAAGCTCTGCAAACATATTTATCAAAGAGTTAAATATAACATACATCAACATACGTAAAAATAAAAAGACAAAACTATTAACTGGTTTTACTCTAGAAAATCATAGATATATATATATATATATGAGTTGAGCATTGGGATTGATAAGTTGTTGTGCGGGTAAATGTTATTCAGTAAAGCCACTATGAACTAAGCTCACGCTAATTACAAAATAAAAGAAACTGAAAATCAACTTAATTGTGTGTGTGTGCGAAGACATACGTTGGTTCAATAAAATGACACAGTTTATCGTACTTTAGCGTTGAATTTTGTCAATTGTTAATACTGTCAGATCTTAATAGTACGACGAATGATTTAGACGCCATTGGGCCTTTTTTACAACACATCCCCCCAGCGAGTTTTCGGTTGTTAATTTGCTGAATAACAGAAGAAGAAGAAGAAGAAAAAGATTTAGATGCAAATTCTCTTCTTTTTTTTTCAAGATGAAGAATAAGAAGAACAGTGCCGTTAAGTTGGATAAATGTAAATTCTTTACCGCGTTTATTGGCGTTTATTGGCGCACAAATAATAGTTGAACATAAGTAACCACAACGGTGGACACGTCTAATATAAAAATATGAAAAACAAACACTATTCAGTTTTCCGAAACCTAATTACGGACTATTCGTTGAAACTTAAATTTTTTGTGACTTAAATTTTTGCTTATGATCCCGCTTATCATCCTGCCCTATATTTGTGTGATAGTTTATTGCAATAAACCGATATTTATAAGTGCGTCAAATTAATCGAAAATTAGGAACGTGACCTGTAAAGTAACAACAAATCCTTTGCCTATATTGCGTATGTATATATAGTCTGGAACCTTCTCGAATTAGGAATGTTCGACTTTGTAAATATGCTGTAATAAGCCGAGCTGGTTGTAACTAGGTTAAGAAAAGTTATATGCAAGCAGCAAAGATCTTGTGGCCATGAGTTTGAGCTTTCAAGTGCGAGCATTTATTCCTATTTCAAAAGAAAACAAAAAGCCAAAGAATTTCTTAAAGAGCAAGATAATGCCATAAGCCATAAAAACAAATACATAAATTAAAGACCATGTTGTTTTCTAAAACACAACAAGGGAAGGGAACAAAATGTTACAAATGTATATGCAAATCCTAACTATGACGTGTTAAATGGTAAGTTCTTAAATATCATTAAAAAGCTTCCGCATAATCAAATCCAAGCAAAACTCAACAACAGCAGCAACATCGAACACTTCAATAAGATGATAGGAATGATATAAAAGCAACTTAATCTGTTTGTGCGACGTCGTCACTAACGCAACAGTACACAACTATAGCCACATTATGGTCCTTCTTATTGTAATTCTTTTTTATATAGCGTAGGTTACTTAGGAATATTTTTATATTCCATATAATTTTTTATACTATTTTCAACGTAGTAAGATATCATGTAAAATTAATAATCACTTCTAATTCAGTCATTCATAAATGGTGTGTTTTGCATCTCTTGTCACTTATCAAAAATGTGGTGAATTATTATTTTTTATGAAAAGAGAGGTGGTTTAGGGGTCTGCCATACAAAATTCTTGGCCAAGGGAGACCGCAGATAGGGCAGGGTATCGAATAGCCCCGAGAATGGCATCAACCCGGCCGGTAAGAAAGTTTTGACCGTCCGTCTGTGTCCACAAACGTTTCCGTCCGTGTATTTTTTGAGTGTAGCCGTTTGTTAAGAGTTTGCTGAATAAAAAGTAATAAGATGTTCCTATCCCACTATATTATGAAGGTTTTGCTATCTATTACAATTTCCGGGTTATTGTTATTATTATTATTATTATTATTGTAAGTCGACGTATAACCTTTGATGTAATGATTTTAAGAATTATCCTCACCCAAGGATGCCCAATATTGAACGCGCATTCAACGATGTCTCGGCGTGGACACATCGATAATAACAATCTAATTAAATAAAAATATAACAAAAAAAGAAAAAAAATTTTCCATCTATGTATAGTTTCTAATTATTACCCGCTTCATAATGTTTCGTTCTCTGAAATTGTTGCTGGACGTAGCTTGTGAGTTAAATTGAACTGAATTATTTCGATAGGTGAAACCGCGCACCGCGCCGTTACTCTGTTTCGCTGCTTACATTATAATCCCTCTCCTTATTCTCACTCTCATTCGTTTACCAAAATTTCTATTACCTTCGTATTAATTCTTTTAAATTAATTTTAATTTCATTATATCTTCACTAATAAAATTTGACTCTTTGCCAAACGATTTTTTCGAAATTATTAAGCAAGTTCTTTCTTCGCTATATATATATGTAGATATGTTCGCTTAAAAAACGTTTCCTCAAATTTTTCTTCTAATCAAGTTTGTTTTGTATTCTTTCTCCTAAAAATCAAAAGTCAATTTTTTTCGAATGCCAATCAAGAATTTTTTACAATATTCTCGTCTGCTTGGAGTCCTACAATTATTAGTCGTCCTTAGCTTAATGTCGGCTTCACCGTAAATCCTTTACGTCATATCTAATTCCTATAAAAAAAAGTTAGAGTGCATTGGACAAGTTCGCTTTTTTATCGGTTCAACATTTCTTCTTTCTTTCCACTTGTTTTCATTTTCCGATAATTGCAACTATGAAATCCAGAAAAGTTTTTGGATAGACGATCAGAAGTTTTAAATAAAAAATTGATTGTATCAAATAGCGCACGTCCAACATAACCTCTTTCTTTTCTCTTGTGTAGCTTGTGTAGGTTTACTTTATAAAAAATATATCAAAAATTCCATTGAAAGGAACTTGGCTTTGATTTATTTGCTACCTTAGTCTAATACTACGAGCTTTTCGTGTGTAAAAATGTTCCTCAAAGCAGCAAATCTGCAAGCTTAACATTTACAACACTTTTATGTGGAGTCGTAGTTTATTATGATTTTTTTTTTTTTTTTTTTTTTTTTTCCGTTCAACAAAATTAGTTAAAAAATTCTTAGAAACCAGGTGCGGTATTGAAAATCTATACATATTTCAAGGCAGACATAAAAATAAGCATCTACATATTGAACGGTATATTGTACAACATATACCCATATGCATAACGGCGCATGTGAATAACGTTTAAGCTCGTATATCTTGCTTTTAATCTATTGGCAAATATTTGGTCTGTGTTAAGATTGCTTTTGTTGCTGTTGCTGTTGCTATTGCTGTTGCTATTGCTGTTGCTGTTGCTGTTATTGTTAGTATTGATTGGTTTCTCTGCTTTGCTTGTACTGTTATTCAATATTCGGAGAAATAGATAAACATAGTCAGTCGCCGTTGGAGAAATTTTTTTTTATTTATTATCAACATTTGATATATCGTTTCTCATACGCGTGAAAAAAAATCAAATATAAAGTAAAAAAAAGAAGAAGAAGAATTTTAAATAAACACTCTAATCGTTACAATGGTCTTCGTTTTTCCTCTTTTAAAGAGTCTTTCTCTTTGCTTAAAACGTATTTACTTTAATTTGCAATTCATCTTTTTGTTGTTCTTTTACTGTGTAGTTTAATTAGAATTCTTCATCAAGGATCAAGTGGTACTACTATTTCACTAAAGTATCGTATTTTGACGTCCCGCAGCAGAAGTCATTACGAATAACTTGACACCGACACGCCAAAGAAAAAGGGGCTGATAATCCAAACAGTTGACACTTAAATAACTCCCAACTACGTTGCAGAGAAGCAAACGGTAGTCAGACAGAGAAGGTTTAAAATGATGCTAAGGCTTAAGCAAGTTTTTAGTGACATTAAACACTTACTGACTTCTTTTCCCAATTCATATAACGATATATTGAATTTTTATCTGAAATTTTAACCACCGTCAACTATAACTAACTTAAGTATGATGTGTTTGTCATACGCCATTTATTAAGAAAAAAAAGTCTTGTTTTTCTCGAACAAAACAATAATAACGATAAGCTTAAGTTATTCTATCTTATCCTAAACAACTAACTGACTGGTAAACCGATTGATTGAATGACTCTTTTAGTTGTATATTCATATCTGGGCGTACTCATACCCTGTATGCGGCTCCTCCTCAGTCTGCTCCTCTACCTTCTCGGGCTATATCTATAAACATTTTTACACAAATTTGGTAAGTCATCGCAGATAACTACTACGGCATCTACTACGGCATTTATGATTATGATAATACTTCTTAAATAATTTACTCATAGGAAAGTTATTTAGAGGATATGTGTATCTGCTAGTGAACATATTTTTTAATTAAAATAAAGCCTCCTACCTCAAGCAACATATTTAAGCGACAAAACAGAAATGTAACAGATAGATAGGCAGGTCAGGCCATTCAACAATATAACTATTATAGGCTGTTGGGGTTTAGCATTCTTAACTTAAACTATTGTAATTTAAGTGGAAATATTGATCTAAAACTCGTGTGCTTTTCCATTAGACGTTTCGTAGAAAAAGAACGGCGGTGCGCACTTGCAACTTACAGAGAACAATTTTGTACTTATTTCTGCCCTTCATTTCACTTCAATTTATAAGCAGAGACTTTTTTTAATTTTTCTTCCTTTCCTTCCTTTTATTGGTATTTAAGTAAAATACAAAAAAAGTTCATTTAATTAAATTATAATTTATATTAGAGATATTTTTTCGCTTTTATCAAGGCGATCATGTCGCCGATTTTATAACATTTTACATACATTAACGAATATTGCTAGCATGTTGTTCATATTCAAGTTTTGATCGATAAATAGGCTTCTGCCATCATATATCTTAGGCCCACAGCGCCCGTGCAACACGGGGCTTAAATACGAAATTTTAACTAGTGCTTTACACATCATTTAGAAGTCCCCGCTATTCGGCAACTGACCGTATGGCGTCATGAACGCGGACTCCTCATTCCTCTCTTCCGTTCGGGAATTCAATGCGGCCTATTTGCAAAACCGAAAGCAATTCTTTATGTAGCCTATAACTGCACTGTTACTACGAAGTTTTTCTCATACATTTACAGTATCCGTCTAGCCCATCATCATTCTCCCAGCCCACTGCTGCTTCTTATGTCAATAATGGTATCTTCGTGACACTGATCTCTCACTACAATAGGGCGACTGTATAAAGAGGAAGCTTTGCTAAAAACGAAAAAAACACTTTTCATACTTTTACACGACGACTGGAATTATTCGTAGAAGAAACTCAATTATTCGTAATTATTTTGTGACTGCATCTGAATTTCGCTAGTTGCCTGTATTGTGCTTTAATTGAATGTAGGAACAATTTAGAACTGATACAAGAGCCTGACTTTAATAGTTTTCTAAATTTAAAGACACTCTACAACGTTTCTCGTAGTTCTGCTTTCCAACTGTTCTTGAGTACGTAGCCTTCCTGTGATGGTACATTTCCCTACGTATTTATTTCGCAGTTTTTCAATTAAACTTCTTTTTCCAAAAGACTGTAATAATATACGAAATACCAAGTTAGCATAACACCCAATTATCCATCTTGGTTAAAGCGAATGCCATCTTGGCATATCGCGATATCTTTCCCGTTACTGCCAAATATTTACGTCCAATGCCAAATCGATATGTGGATCTCTATAGACTACAAATTATTGACGAAACTATGCTAAAATTTTTTACACTTTTCATACCCATCACCGAATGGATTTGAGCATGTCCGTTTATCCCTCTGTCCATTTGTATGAAATCCTTTGTAAGCATTTTCCTGGCCGCAACAATTGTATGCATACATATATAATGTATAACAAAGTTATTGTCTGAAAGTTTGGCTGAAATATTGGAAGCTCTGCTAAATGGGCCCAATCGGCCGAAGGACGCCTGCTATACCGCGTGAGCTGAGAAAACTTCTGTTTTCCAAACGAAATAAGAATTGAGTCTTGGGGTAATTACGCGGAAATTAAAGTAAATAAATTTTGTAAAAATTTGAAGATGTACGATGCTATAGTGCTTGTACAAAGATGAAAAAAGTTGACCACGCCTACCCAATATTATAATGCGTCAAGGTTTAAACATTTTTTGTTTAATCTTTATAACGCACACAAGCAATCTTCAAGGCTTCCTAAAAATTTACTACATATTCTTGACCACTGCCAAACTCGGAATGCAATTAAGCACGTCCTTCTGTCCGATTGTTCATCTTTCCGTCTGCCCGGCTGTGTAGTATCTGTAGAAAGAAGATAAAGCCGGTCAAAGAACACGCGTACAAAGCCCACACGCCAATGCAACAAAAGCTGAGAACACCTTTGCTTTCCGCGTTTTCCGCGGCTCATTACTAACAAACTATAACAGATACAGTATGTGAATTTCAACTTTTATTCTAAAAAATAGAAAAAGTCAACCAAGCCCATCCATTATTAAAGAGTATGAATATTTAGTTTTTTCCCTTTTTTTTTTTACTAGTTTTTACGATGCTGGTGATGGATATAAAAGTTTCCGTTACAACCGCATATAATTTTCTTATTTAGCTAAATCGGTCTTGAAACTCACCCTATTCAAGGTTAACTATACTTTGTGTGATACATTAAAAATTTATAATAATCCTTTCTTTCTCGGAAGTTAATAGTTTGAAATAAATTATATAGAATAATAAGCTACTTAAGCCCACCCGGTCTTGTTATACCTAACATGGAAGGACTCACAGCTAGGCAAGTCGACATCGTTATTCGTCGTTTATAACTTCTGTTTACAGCACAATAATGCGCCAGCCGACACGTCATTGCTTGTTTGTAATTTTTTGGCCGAGGACAGCACCGTAGCCATGCTTCATGCTGCGACTTTTTCTTCTTTTCCAAAACTGAAAAGGTCTATGGAAGGCCGCAGTTTTGCCGCGATTAAGGAGATAAACACCGCATCGGTGAAAGAGCTCAAGATCATACCGAAAGCACATATCAGAAAAGTGATGGTACAAATCTATTATACCTAAGAGCGATTACTTTGATGAATGAATATATATTTTTCGAGAAAAATAAAAGTCTCACTAAGACTTAGTATAACGTAAAATGAATGAAAATAAAGTAATGTCTGTTTATACTATTATGTGAAATATCACTTCGTTCAAGTATTCACCACGAACGTTCCTGCAGTTGCATTGAAGTTTTCAATAGTTTACCTATCAATTACTCAGCTCATTTAATTCAATAATTGCATGTCATGTGCTAATGCACTCTGCTTAAAAAAAAAAAATGGAAAATAACCAAAATGGGTTAAATCGTAGCCTCTGGTAGCCCAATGTCATATCTTTGCAAACGATTAATGTCTTCAAGCTTAGGCCATATAAAGTCCATTCGCAGTGACAACTCCTTCAGATGGATTTTCCAGAAAATAAGCACCAATAATTCCAGCACAGAACCAGTTTCTTAAATGTTTTTTATTAACCTTTGAATTTCACTAACATTACGAATATTATTATAATTTTAAAAATATTCACTTTCATAATAAGTTTGAATATTTTTACAACTCTTTAGTTACTCTTAAGTGTAGTAATAACATCTAGGCGTTATATTTGAAAATTTGTTTTCTATAATTATATACAGGCCCATGTTAAGTTTACCGGTATGCTTGTTAGTACTGGAAAAATGTATGGAAAATTGTGAATAACTCATATTCATTCTAATATCATTTTAAAGCTATGCACGTGTCCCATTCGTTAGATGCGTGAAGTTGAAATTTATAGAACTTATAGAGAGGAGATGTTAAAGCTCATAATATACATAAACTTCACATAATAAAACTTGTAATAAACTGAAGACAATAAATTTCTTAATTGCAGCACAAACATAAAAGCAAACGTATACATGTAGAGCGAATTCTCAACCTTTACAATGCAAGACATAAAATCGCACGCAAACAAGATCCATAAATTCTGAACGACATCCTTGACGTAATACTCGAACTTAAATAAAAAGCAATATAAGGAAGTAAGACACAGTGCATGAAATGAATGGGTCAATAAGGAAAGAAAGGACAAAATGGAATCCCATGGAAGACAAAGCGTCGCAGTCTAAGTTGTTGTTTGACCTAAAGAAAATGTATGTAACAATTTTTGCTGATTATTAAGTCAGAAATGCATAAAAGTATTGTCAGGATTATAGAGAAACCGTGAATCCTTCGCTTACTTGGTTGTACAAATTTATAAAGCAGACGATTTAAAACTATGCATACAAGCTGAGATTCGTTCCTTACCGAAAGCAAACTTAAATAACTCCCTTCATTTTTGAATAAGAAATAAGTAGGTTACTTGAAAAGTTTCCGACCTGAACATGGACACGGTACCCCTTGACAGCACTAAAGAACATGGAGAACATGTTTGCGCATGCGAGATTTCAACCAAATTCGACGTGCAATTGTTGTTTGACAATCATTGATGTTAGCTGATGTGATTGTTTTTGTGAAAATAGAAAAAACCGAGTACGGGGGTGTTATGAAGATAATACCCCTACCCAAGCCATTTAACGCGTTAGCTGGCTGAACCATGCTCGTACGAGCTGGGTGCGCTTAAACTAGGGGTCGGCCAAACCGAAAACCTTGCCCAAGCTTACCAAACACCGCTGGACGGTCGCCATCGTAAAGTTAGCAAGACAGCAAAGGCTGCCATCATTACAAAGGTGACAGAACGTTGGATACCGCATTTGTTTATAAACCCTTTAGCGATTAGTGTGGCGAAAATGGACGATTTACAATTAGAACTGCTTGACCATTTTCGTTGGTCAACCGATCTAGCGCTAAACGGCGTTTTCCTTTCTTTTCCCAAAGACAAAAGTTGCGCGCCTGCTACTTTGCAGAGAATTATCTCAAGGATTAGTTGAATGGGTTAAAGGGCACGACACATAGCTGGGAGAAGTGCATAGACGCACAACGATACTACGCAAGAGGGGAAAAATTAATTTATGAATAAAAGATTATTTCTTCTTTAGATCGGAAGCTTTTCTCGTAATTCTCTCTGTATGTAGTGTACGCTCACACGTCATCTAAAATAAGTTTATTTATTGCGCTTGCCGAACAGCCTCGAAAGATACTGAAGAGGAACCCCGTTTCTCTGATTTCATTGTCAAAAAAATATTACTTTTACTCAAAGTCACACACAAGCTGATTTATTTGAAATAACCTTAAAATTCAAGAAGAAAAAAAAAAGTATTGCTAAAAAAATGCTTAAAAAGCGTAACAACATCACATAGTGTACAATCTACCACTTTAACTTTAACCTGTTATGTATTCTGGCTGTAGAAATAACACTCACAAGCAAGATCGACATATAACACAGAAAAAAAAAAAAAAACCAAAAAGAAAATGATAACAATAAATTTTCTCGCTATTACAGCTCATAAACTCTTTAACCTTAGCCTAGAGACCATGGCCAGACCACAATAAGAGGTAGTTTAAAGCAGCCAACCAACAGCGAACTGGAACGGCAAAGTTTCACAGTACACGTACACGCAAGTATACATACATACATACACCTACACATAGACAAATATATTAATGTATAAAAAAATTATGACTGCACTGCATTTCATCGTGCTACGCGATACTGGCTTTGGCACATATACCATACATGCCGTCTTCAGAAAGCTCTAACCAAGCGACCTGTATTGTCTGAGCACCATGCAGAAACGAAAAAATCACATGGTAGAAGCAAAAAAAATATATTTAAAAAGTCACGTTTTCTATTTTGGTACAAAAAAAGAGAGTTAAAGTTAAAATATATATATATATATAAAAACACTTAAACCATGTTGACCTTCACCGTTGTCAGGTCGCCAACAATCAATTACAATTTACAACATACATAAATATGGTAACGTGTAGCAACACTTTCATGCAAGTACAACTTTGCAAAAAACAAGAATATTTATGGTGTCACTACTCTTCGTTTCGTTTTAAGTTTTTTTTTTTTTTTTATTTTGTTTTTTGCTTTGCCCAGTATCTTGCCTTACCCCATACGGTACCGTAGAGATTGTGGTTCTCTCTTTTTGTTTATTTTTTCAAGTTAATGCTGTTAATCGAGTCGTTGCAGGTTAATTTTAAAATATGAGAAGCAATTGCATTAGATATAGATTCCGACGCGACGATTGCCGCGTCAGTGACAACGACCGCTAATTTCCAACAAACATATAAGGTGTTGTTCGCTGTCATTGTTGTTCTTACTGTTCCGACTTTAGTCTATGATGTTTTCAAACGCTGGGTTATCACTTGTCTACACAAGCGTCTAAGCAACGACGCTAGAGTATGAGTAGAAAGAGATTCTAGGTACAGATTAGCTATCAGAGTAAACATTTAAAGAAATTAATTGAAAAACTTACTTTTAAATTTCCTACTACCCCGAAGATCGAAGATTGCAATGATTGCAAACAAGCGTCTTTTTGTATGAAGCACAACTTTAAGATATTACCGATGGTTACTCAAAAGGCCAAAAACTAAAGATCTACTTACTTAGCAAGTGTACTAAATTCTATAATGTGAATAATATAATGGAAGGTAAATAAAAAAAACTTTAGAGCGGTCTACATCAGCAGCTATTATTAAGACGAGGTCAACTCCAATGGTCTTTTTTGTAATATATTTTCTAGTTTTCGTTTCAATTCTATTCTATGCGAAACTGTTCTCTTAGGGACCTTTTTGATATTTATGCAATTTTTATTATTTTCCAAATTCGGTCTTAAGTCTATGGTTCACTTTGGAGAACACATAAAGCGTGTACGTATGTATCCTTGATCTGTCTTTTCTGAATGAATTTCTTTCCATATAAAGTGTTGCGTGGGCGCGTTCTATCTGTTATTAACTCTTTTGAGTTTATGTACTGATATTTCTTCTCATTCCTTACGACACTTCGGCTTGTCAAGGTCTGATTTGATCATTTGATTGATTATCCACATTTTTGCCCACCAATGGAAATTTATTATCGCTATGTGTACCTTCGTAAACTGATAATTACACCTTTCGCGAACGACGTCACGTCACAATATCCTGACTCTGGCTGTATGTGAAAATGTCAGTTATGATCTGAATTTTTCAACTACGAACTATTCGCCTTTCATGAAAATCTCATAGGTTGGGAGTTCTCTATTAATCCACCAACAAAAGTACTTAGTGAAAAATAGATAGCGACCTACAGCCGCACTCACAAGTAGTATAAACATAAACAGAAACTAAACCGTCAAGATTTTAGAAAGGATCCTGAACACAAATTACTTGAACTCGGCCGAAACCATTTGCGTTTCAAATCGTCACATTATTAACAACAACAACAACAACAACAACAACTGTATTTTATTAATGGCTTCTCAAACGATTGAATTTACGAGTTTTTTAAAGATTGCGGGCCTTTTGCCAATTGCGTCTGTTCTCATTTTGTTTATCGGGAAAGTGTCGGCAATTTTTCACTTTTCACCTTTTATTATTTATTTATATTATTTTAATTTATGTAGCCATAAGTTGTAATCACAAACTTCAGATTACCAAAACGTAATCCACTGACAATTTTATAGCGGTGAAGGTGTCTAGTGTGTGTATAATGTATCCGCCAATAGCTCCCGGAATTAACACATAGAAGTAATTTCTAACCAAAAGTATATAGAATTTTTAAAAAGATATGTTCCGTCAAAATTTGCTATCGCTCCGGTCATTCTGCACAAATTACAGGATTTTAGTGACATTATTTTTTCTTCCTATTCCTCTTAACTTTCCAATATATATCAACATTCGCCTAAAAATATGAGCCATCGAGAAATTCTATACCAGTTAACGCATAGTCACATTTATCTAATTAATAATAACACGTGGAATATGTTTATATACAGAACTCGGATACCAATGGTTTACCTTAAAGAAGAAAAAATACCCTTTACGTTGGTAACGACACAATTTAAAGTTTGTAATATAAGTGTGGATGTTGTCACTTATCTAAGTCTTTCTAAAAAAAAAAAAAGGATAGTTTAGCTGCACTCACGCCCAAAGACTAAAACTACATAATTTTCTTTGAAAAAAGGAAAAGTGTACTCAAAGACGACGAGAGGTAAAATGCTCGAAAACAAACTCTCCCTTTTGGGATTTCCGCTTTCCTTATTTCTTATCTAATTGTCTGTATTAAGTTGAAAGAAGCTTTTTTGACAAGACCTCAGAAAGTGTTGCGAGATATGTCTTGATTGCATACATACAGTTAACATCAAAAATGTCAGCAACTACTGCGTTGAATGCATATTTTCTCCTTCGAAATTGTGCTCAAGTGGTAAACAACTCCTCCAACGAAATCCAAATGAGCGGCAGTGCAGTGCATTTTTAATTTTCCGATTTAATTTGCTGAAGAACGTTTGCGTTACTGTGCTTACCTTTAAAATGTCGCCGTACTCTTACTTGAGCATTAAGAAGCAATAGATGCTTGCGGCTTTTCTACACATCCACAAGTGCACATACACTAATTTTACCGTAATGTTTGTAAGATCCAGATGTACCCATCGAGGACTATATATATGTGACAGCCGTGTAGGGCACAATCTGTCTATGTGCTGTTGTCGAATTGTAAAGCGAAAAACTCTAATTTCACTCATCGGTTTTTCGTTTCGTTGCAATGTAAATTAAGAAAAGAAAAGCGAAATTAACGGAAAATCAGGAAAATCGAAATTAAAAACGAATAGTTTCAGTTATGAATTCATCCGAAACTTTGCATCAACATCTTTTGGAATAATGTGAACTTTAGATGTAAATCTTAAGTCCATTCATTAATATTGTATCCGCGACTCGTCGCATATTATAATTTTCACATTTTTTTTTTCTCTGTGGTCATCCTGATGGTTTTATTTGCAGGCGAATGCATTTGAATTGCTCATCATTGCGTTGTCTTGTTTAGTGTATCTTGAAATGTAAAGGCTTTGTAAACAAATTTTAGGTGGGCGTGCACATTCTGTTCTATTTTCCCTAAACGTGAAAGTGTTTAATAGAATTCAAAATAGTAGTAAACAACAGAGTAATGCAATAACGACAACGTGACGAGAGCAGCAGCAACAACAGTTCAAGCAGACTCTTTATTTCGCCTGGAATTAAAATTTTATGCTGCATTCCCATTAAAACAGCTGCTGATAGTAGATAGTAGTAGATTAACAATTCCAGCGTTGGCGACACATTGATGCCAACAACAAAAACGTTAAGCAAAACAGTTTTATCTGCTTTATTTATATGCATATTGTGTGTGTGTGTGTGCTTAATTTGAAACGAAAACTGTATAAATGATTTTAAAAAAAATAGAATCTCGGTGGTACTTTTTGCCTGTTTGAGGCATCTTGTCGATCCCGATAACATCCGTTTGTTAGCCACAAGCTTCACTATTATTGCCGTTGCTTTTGTTGCTATTTTCTGGAAAGAATATATAAGTACGTTGTTATTGTTGTTGCTGTTCGTAACTTTTTCATGCAATACGCATATACATAATAAATTGATTTGTTTTTTTCTTCCTTAAGCTTAATCAACACCGACGATCGACTATACTAACAAAACTAAAACGGAAAATAACCAAACGCACAGAAAAGACAACGCAAAAAAGAAAGAAATAACAACAATATTCGCAAAGCGAGTATAATCGTGGATTTTGCATACAGGGTGCAAGCTTTACCACATACCAAAAACTACACGAGCAATCGTGCATATCTTCGCATTTTCATTACATTCTTCTCACAATTTTCATCATATAATTTTATTGCGAATTTTTCATGGCGTAGTATTTTGGGGCATATCTTCAACGAATTATAGAATTTTTTTTACTAGTTAAGCATCTTTTTCAGGTTGTCAAACTGTTTCATGCATCTCATAAAATATTAATTTTATTGGCTAATTTCTCGGTTACTTATGTCTACTCAAAATCTTGGCAGGATGTGATAAGAAATTATTTGAGAGATTTATGCGAAACATACTGCATAAGCAAGTATTTCTAATCTTTTATCTTTGCGACAAACAACTAACAGAACTATTGAGTGTCTGTCAAGCCTTTATTAATAATGTAGTAAAAAGAAAAAAAAAAAACGAAACTAGAAATAGCATAATATTAACTTAAACGAAATTCAGCATAAACCGACGAATTGAACAAAATAGATTGTGGACGAGAGAAGCATGTTTAAAATCTAGGGTAGGATAAGAAAAGAAAAATACAATTTAGAATGATTTAAATATTTCCGGGTGACGAGGACATGCTCAAAACGCGAAATAGTGGCCTCAAGTCAATGCCCAATGTAAATAAGTCCAAAGGTTATTCTTGTGGACATGCTGTAACTGGCACATATGGAACTATTTGTCACCGTTCCCGTCAGATTAAGTTTCAAAATCAGTGAAATTGGTCCGTACGTCCGTTTGTGGAAACAATGATCAAAAAAATATTTACTAATATCATTGCACTTGCGTGCACTAAAAATAGTCATTTCTATGTTCGCGTTCGCATTTCTATGTTCGCATTTCTATATTGGCGAAACTCCTCTAGCGATCGGCTTCTCACAAAAATAATGGACGCGTAACAGCCTCCGCAGGACAACCATGTATTTGTTATACCACTGTAGGTCACAATATTGCGCCCAAGCAACCAATCAAAGTTTTTCTGAAGACATATATATATATATATATATATATATATATATTTATATATATATACTTAAAAATGGTTTCAGAACAACATGCTTAAAATTTCAGATTTCAAATTTAAAGAGATTCGTCAAACGCGTCGACGCGTCAAACAATTCGTTTAACCATATGAACGTAGCAGAAATATGCTTACAATTTTTTCACTACCGATTGTTTTTTTAAACTTACGAAATTTTGCAAAGTACTCAAAATAACTGGAATGATTTTTTCGCCCTTTAAATTTATAAGCAGTCCCTGTTTGCTTTATAATGAATGGACGCCGTCCCACATATGAATGAAAACGAAAAAGAATACACAAACACAACGAAGTGAAGCAAAACGAAATGAGTTAGTAAGATTCTAGAAAAACGAGTGACTGCAGTGTTAGACAATTAGATCAGGACAGACAAACGAAAATGGCCAAAAGATATCTCAGGATCTAAAAAAAGAAAACGAAAATGTATGAAAAGAAAAACAAAGGTATCCTGCTATCGATTGCCGACCTTAGTTCATATAAACACCGAAAATCATTTTAATAGAAATTTCAATATAATATTGTGTTTGAACGATAGAACGTCTGTAAGATTTTTCAACATTTTTTAACCTGTACTACGGCTAATTTAACATAATATACTTCACAAAGCGGAAAGAAAGCAACAAAACTATAACGGTATAAGTGTTGCGGAAAAGTTTTTTAGACGAATTCATTTCGAAATAGGAACGCAAAATACACACTTGTTTTCACTCATAAGCAGTGGTAAAAAATTTTCGCTAAGCTGTTAAAATGCCGAAAATGTCCTGGTGGGTAATCGTGAAAGAGAGGAAGAAGTAGTTGGCACATATTGGAAAAAATGTTACACTTTTGTGTACTTTTTTTTTTTTATTTTTGCCAATTCCCCGATGTACAGAGTGGTGTGCAGGAGCAATAATGGAATAATGCTCTTGCACGCTTGCATATATATACACGTGTGCATGTGCATACAGCAACATATTTACTACGAAAAGAGGTCTCTTAGGCGCTTGTGCTTACGATTGTTCCTAACATTTTCCGTTATTTTTAATTTTGTTTTTTGTTTTTCTATTTTGTTTTTGGTGTTTTTACTTCCTTTCCCGATCTTGAGCGGGCAGGAGTCGTGTTATGTATAGCATGAATGCTAATATACTTAATGAACAGGCATTTGGCTTGTATTTGAAAGAACTGCTTTGATGGCTTTAATTTTGCCGAGGCCTCTCACCATTTGTATAAAAAACGGAAACCTCCTTTTTTTTTTTTTTAGTTTTTTAATCTAATACAACCTCACCATTTCTTTGCTTGGCTAAACCAGCGGTGGTTTTTTATTCCATTCATGCTGTATAGCTTAGAAAGTCTTTCATTAGCCCTACCATTGCAAATGCGATTCTTTTTTATTTTCTATTTTTTTCTTTTTTATGGCTCGAACAAGTCAAAAGACTAATAATTAAAAATGACGGTTTATATAGGAGAAAAAGAAATGAAAACAAAAGCCAGCAAAAGAGAGGAAATGAAGTAATCCCCAAAAATATATAATTTCTCTGAGACTTGTAGAAAGCAAATTTTGTAGATAATTAGTTAAAACAAAAAAAAACAAAAAAAAAGAAGAAGAAGAAGAGAACATTACCATAACCAAAATAACCAAAGGAGAAAAAATGCGATGAAAATTTTGGAAATGGGCGAAATTAGACAGGGCCATTGATGAACACGGAATGGTGTTATGCTCGTCTTGCGGTTCACCCTAGACGTCCATTAGCAGTTTTTCATTAATTTCGTTAGCGCATTAATTGGCCGCTAGGGATTTATTTGGCACTGAAACAAATTTCTTTTCAATTTTAGATCATTATTCCCTCCAGATTTTGTGCTACTTATCTTTTTGCCAGCTACTGCAAGCACTGGGCGCATTGACACAAATCTACGTATGTTTTGGAACAACTTTTCATTCCACTTGTTACGGTTTTGCGAATTCGCACAACAAACACATGCATGCATATGTTTAAATTAGTAAAATCAGCTTCGAGTCTTAAGCTTAAGACTGCAACACAAAGTCTTGAATACGCGTTGCTCAATATTAACAACAATACAACAAACCTTATACGTTATAATCCTTTAATAGTGAGTAAATTTTTTTTTCCAAAGGATTGGTGATTTACTAAAATGAATAATTTCAACATTTTTTATTTCATAATAGAATTCTAGAATTACATAACTGATCCTGGTAGGAAGAGATTTTGTTTATCGTTTACTCAAGTCATAAATCATTTCAAGTCTTTTAACATAAAAACAAAAATATAAATAAATTATACGAAAACATATAATCAAAACTTTATGACGCAACACCAACCTGTTTAACAATAACCTAAATGTAACTTTCATAACTGTATTAGAATCTTCTTATAAGAAAGTGCGCAAAACTACCATTAAAGTCGCTATCAATGGTATTAAAATAACGACGAAAACAACAAGTTGTTAAAACGCAGATACAAAAATACACCGTTAACGTGGTGTATGAGAGCGTAAGCTTGTAAGATTGATTATTTTGAATACGTAACCAAAGAGATGCTCTTTAAAAATGCACTTTGATATATACATCGGAATAAAAGTTTCGCTTCAGCGATATTTCAGCGTACGTAAACTATATGTATGCCACACGTAAACACAACAACGTATCATTTTCCCGCATCATCAAATTTAGTAAGAGCAAGGCATACAACAGCAAACGAATTTAAGGCAAGCAACAAAGGTATAATCATTTAACATTATTTTCGGATATATTGGGGTAGTGCAAGAAAAACAAATCAAAGCAAAAGCACAAAAATTCTTAAAACCAGCTTTCACTTTCGTGAAGTATAAGGTTGCAAGCAAATTTTTTTCCCATTCACTTAAAACCTTAGAACGCTTGATATTTTCCTGTGTATGCTGGACTGGAAAAAAATGTATTTTACACCTTTTAGTTCGCTTAAATAAAAGGTTATTTTAAAAAGAGTTGTTTTATATAATTTATTTTTTGCTTTACTTTCCAGTTTATTGCGATTCGTAGTATTTTTTTCCCAATTAGCTTTGCACAGTCTGTTATCTATTTTTCAAGTCCTTTTGTGCGATTTCCATATCGTAAGATGCGGAGATATTCTGTTGCTTTGTAAAGGCATATATAGAAAATTTGACTGCACGACATTTTATTGCTATCGGAATAAAACGTAAGTACAAAATTTCAGCATTGTCGGGCACATGCAGGTGCCTACGTTCCATCTAAGACACGTTTTAGCCGTTTCCATCTGAGTATCTGACATCGGACAAAGAATACAAAAGATGTCACCTCTAAAAAGTTTACTTCTAAATGCTTGTTAGAAACAAGACGACGAATGAATTTACCACCGTGCCCTTCCCTGTAGGCAATGGATATATACAATGAACGGAATCTCTTACATAGTTTTTAATTTATTCATATGTCATCAACAACATATATGGCTACCCACAATACATACTTCGCTGTTTGAAAGTTATGCACATGCAATGCATTTACTCAACAACACATTTTTATAACTTCCGTAGTATACGAAATGCATTAGGAATAATAATAAAAAAAAGGTGCAATTCATAGGCCGACTCGCAAGCGGATTAGTGGTGCCCACAATTAAATTAAATAACTGTTCTCACGAACGGCTATCATCATTTCATTAGTTTTTTTTTTTTTTTTTTGAGCAGGCCGAGGCCAGGAGGTAGTATGCTAGTGGGACCACGCCATAAGCTGAAAGTGCTATATATGAAAATGAATTCCTATGTCGCAACGCTTTCCATTATACCGAATAAGCGGTACAGAATCCGCCACGTAATCAACGGGTAGCCATTATTAAGTTTTATGCTTAATAAGATTACAAACTGTTACAGATGCGTTACTATTATCATTCCGTACAAAAAAAATACAACAAATTTTCGTTGTTCATAAATCATTTTCGTTTTAATTTATGTAAATTTGAAGTCTAATGGAGATTTAGAAGACTAACCTCAAACCAGATATAGCTATGCGTTTTTTTCGTTCTCTATCAGACTAAGAAGTCAATTTTTCAAGCGGTGTTATTCAACCCCTACATGTGCAGAAACCTATCAAAGAGTACTATAACGAGTACTATATTTAGTCTGGCTGTTTGTGTCAATTTTATTATCCGTTAAATTTCCAGCGACTTATGATCAATTATTTTCCTTAATCGCCCTCTACATAAGGGACCAGATCGAACGATAATTCTACATATACATATACAGTGAGTCTCATTAATATTGCGTTTTTTCGCTCGACAAAAAGTAAACGCTTGTTAAATTTAGTTCATTGTCCAAAAATAAAATTCTTTTTCCACTATTTTCTACTAATAGGGAATACATATTAAAATATAAGAAAAAAAAAAAAAAAAAAAACAAACAAAACATTGTACGGGTAGACAAGAAAATTAAATCACTTCAACAACTTCAAGACCATAGCGTCATTAATATTCGGTTTTTTTCATATAAGGAACGATACGAAGAAAAAAAACAGAATATTATTAAAAATGTTATTAATGTTTAGGAGGGTATCCTTTTGGCTTAATAACGTCATTTGAGCGTTTCGATATATTTTGTATAATTTTTCTTGTGTAGGAAACAGGAATTTTACTCCATTCCTCTTATAGTCTATTTTTCAGGTCTTGGACGGAAGGGATTAAATATTTTCGCACATGGCGGTCCAATTCATCCCACATATTTTTGATGGGGTTCGTGCCTGGCGATTTGTGGAAAAGGCTGAAGCACTTTGGGGATTATATAAGAGTCATTCTTGAATTAAACGGGATTGAATTAAGCGAGCTTGAGGTCGTTCTCTTGGTAGAATTTGACTGTTTCCAGAACACCAAGTTTGTCCGCTGTTTCCTTCAAATTTTCTTTCCATATCTATCCATAAACACCGATTTTTCCGATTCCGTTGGCCCAATGCATATCAAACTATAACATGACCATTGCCGTACTCGCCGTAAGCCGTTGGTACAAGAACTTAATAGGCAGTTAAGACTAGAATTTCTCAGGGAAGACGCCCAATTCTTAGTGGAATGAAATTATAAAAAAAATAAACTTAGAAACGTGTTCTCCTAGTCGCAGCTTCCTACTACGTACGACAGGGTTATTTTGATATTTGTCCGAATATATGGGCGAATGATCGATCTATTTGAGTTAGAGACGGACATTACATGACTGAAAAGTTTAAGAATTTAAAATGCCAAAGTGAGCTAATAGTTATCAGGTTTTGGATAATTTTGGATCTGAAATATGGACCAATTTTGTTGATTTTGAAACCAGTGAAACTAATGAAAAGACAAACTTCTCTGTCTTCTAGATAATCCTCTAAGCATAACCGGGATGTTAATAACCATTGAGGCCATTGAACAGACAGATAGAGAAATTAAATTTTCGTGCACATAGGTTGATTAAATTGCAACGTATCGTTAACATATTGATCGTTATAGCGTCATAAATAATCGTGTGAATAACGTGAGCTAAATATTAAATAAACGCAAGAACAAATTTTATGCATAATTTTCAGTAAATTATTTTGGCAAAGTCCAAGATGCCGACTTGAGATTGAGAGGCTGCTTGTAAAACTGGGATACAAATATTTTCACTTGACTTTGTAGTTCTTTGCGGACCAGACTTGAGCCTATTTGCTTTATAGTAAATTTGCTGTTTGTTCGAAGGCAAAAATGCCTCTTGTTACTAAGCATTTGCGTTGGCTAGTTATTTGTTTTACAATTTCATGACGATTAATAGTTAGCTCTGATAAACGATATATATGACAGGAGCACACTCATTAATCGAATGTACCTGTAATGAATGAATTTATTATGAATAGCAACTATTATGAATTGTCAACAGTCAAGATCATGGAAGTTGCAGAAAGCTATGGAAAAGTTACGGTTCTTGGCGATAGGTGAACGAACTATTTAACTATTTTCGTCTTTTTTTAATTACGTAATTATTTCACATCAATGCAATGTAGTTTCACAATTTTTTATTTATGTATAAATTTTGTGTAATTTTGCTGTATTTATTTAGTAAAATATTTCTTCAACTCAATCGTTTCAATTTAATCAAATTTTACTTTAATGTACACATATACGCACATCCGAACACGTCTGCATACATGCAGTTATCAAAAATCTATCTAAGCAGCAGCACTGTCACTTACTTTAAGTTTTGTATATAAGCGTGAGAGCGTACTGAAATTGTTTGATGGCAGTTTGCTGTATAGAAGTCTAGTTAACTGGAAACATGGAAAAAGGGAAACATAGGGCAATAGAACTAGGGATTCATAGAACCACTTACGCATACCCTATATGTACAATAGATTTCCCATTTGCCAATTTAAGCGCTTAATCTTTGTTGTAGGTACGGAAGTAATTTGGGAAGTAAGTCAATATGTAACTAAACCGAAATATAGATGTGAATGTAAGTGCGTACGTTTGATGTGCTTTTGGTTCATGGCAAAATATTTTAATTAAATTTACTCAAGATTTCACCATCTCCTTATCCTCAGA
This sequence comes from Glossina pallidipes, assembly GCA_000688715.1. Lineage (NCBI taxonomy): Eukaryota > Metazoa > Arthropoda > Insecta > Diptera > Glossinidae > Glossina > Glossina pallidipes. The sequence goes on from KK499796.1 coordinate 378,913, forward strand.
AGAAAACATTCACACAAGCACAAACACCCATACACGCATATACGCGCATACCATCTCTCTCATCATATTATGCTCACCTACTCTCGATTTTCTTCGTTCAACGTAAACAAAAATTATAGTACATGTCCGTATGTCCACTTGCAATGGCCACTCAAAAGTATGTTTGCATTTACGCATATATTCCACTCAAGTTCATACATAAACATTCTTACATGCATATATACATTCTTATCCGTCATTACATAAGCATAGAGAGAAATATTTATTTTTCACTTTAGATTTTCCAATAAATTCAAATTCAATGAACGAGTAATTTAATATTCAGTGCACAGAAATTTCTAGCAAAGATCTTTCACATTAAAAACGTTAACATATCAAATAAAATTCACTTTTTGAGTTCATAACCATAGTATAGAAATTATTAACAGAGTACGCTTTAATGAATGTTTAAACTATTAGATGCAAACATAAATAGTTTACAGATTTGCTTTGGTTATATGAATGAGGTCATAAACAAATATATTATATATATATATATATATAAACATATCATTATTATTTAAATGGATATGTATAAGTATGGATATATATAAGTATGGGTATCTATAATATGTATTATTATTTATATGGATATATATGCCGTCAGTACCACATAATGAAGATTGATGCTAATCAGGAACATTATTAACTTTGCTCTAGTTACTTATCAAAAGGCTCTATCTTTATTTCATTCATTATAACCCGAGAAACGTATTTAAATCGTATAATCGATTGCGTTCAGCGCAATTTCGAAGTGACTCAAAGCTGTGCCACTTCTGTAAATACCTTTCTTATACGTGCTATGGAACAAGCAAGGCGTACCAATCTTCTCGCACGCTTGTAACATCTAGCAATACACTTGTTTAACATAGTAGGGTGCATGTGTATTTGGTTACTGTGAGATTTTTTACCGACTCTTTGTTACTTGCACTAAAATAATGCATTAAGCGCAAATCTTTAAGGCTTCTATTTGAGCTAAAAGAAGGGGTAAGTTATCGAATCGTTAGTGATGGACAGCTGTCGTTGCCGCTTCATATGGACAATCGGCTTCATATATATAACAGCGAAATCCAATGTAGTTGGGGTAGAGCCTTGATAATCAATTCTGTTAACGACGCCGACAATTATTTAGCTTCTAAATGTCGAGAAGCCAACGTGACCAGCATCAGCATCGGCAAATTTAAGTTTCAGCAACGAAAGCACATTTCGTTTTTCAAAATTACTGGTCCACGAAATTGTCTTATAACAATTTTAACCAAATCGTGTTGGCTACAGTATCCTGTTGAAGGAATTTATTCCCAGGACTAATTCTATGAATAATAACAGTCGCGCTATAATACCAAAGTCTTTATGCTAATATCTCTGTCTGCGATCTCCAAACAATTGCTTTCTCAGCTATATGGCGACAGCCAGATACCTTCAATAGACAGTGATTTTGTACTCATAATTAAGTTTACAAACCTAGCAGAAATTCAAAACTTAACGGCAGCGTCTTAATTGCTGTGGCATCATCTCTTTCTTCTTTTTCGTGTACAGTAACCTTAAAGGCGAAAACCCAGGTTAGGAGGATTTTCAATATATCAGTGCGTTAGTAATTAGAGCAAATTATTATTGCCATTAATCGTTCTAATATTAGGTGTAACCGGATGTTGACTACTAAGACTAAAGGAAGTTCCTGTTGATTGAAGGAATAATTATTATTTTATTAATATCTTATTATTAATATTTTGCGTTGATATGCGTTGAGTAACTTTTTGAAATTTCTCTTCAAGATGTTGCTGGTATATGGAACAACCTTTATAACTGGCTGGATAATTTTGCAAGCAGTTAACACATTTCGGTGCGGTATCGTTACTTTTATTACAGGATTTAATTAAATGATCCAAGGCACTTGACTTGCTTTGTGCAATGAGACCTGGTGTGTTCAAAATCTTGACAACGTTGACAGCTTCGATTCTAACCACATCATGATTAAATCATTTCAAGTCATAAACATTCTTTTTATCGGCACCAGTTTCTAGATATATATAAAACATTGATCGTTACTATAAATTTTTGGGAATGTCTAATCGCGGCATCTTCGCGAACTCTTTTAATAAGTTTATACACTTTTGTGACGCACACACAAACAAAACAGTTATTTTCGGCCTAAATTAAATCAATTATTCAAAATTACGCGCAATTGTAGGATGTGTAGCGTTATCGCTTTTTTTATTTGATTTCGCCATTAGAAAGAAAATAAATACATACGCGTATGCACTTGATTGTAAGTACACTTAAAGAACATTGTCATAATATTTGAACATTTGCTTAAAACACACTACTTTAACAAATAGCGGACACATTAAGAGCTGAGGATGTGGTCATCATGGTAGGAGGCCTCAAAGTTCCTTTTGTTCCTTGACATACAGACGTGGACGTTCGTAGACTGGCTTGGTCTTTCCGATTAAACTGTTTTCATATAATTTTTGAATCTCGCCCATTTCAAGTTAATAATATATGACAACATCAGAGCCATAGTTCTTGTATTCGCATTGTCTTTCCCAAATGCCACCTTACAATCATTCCACTATTAAAAAGCCTCATTGCTCTCTCTATTCAGCTATTCGCATACATTGATGCCTCTTATATCCAGTTGGAAAATGTTTTCTCTCCATTCGTCCGACTACTTAACAGTACGTCACCGGCATGGTTCCCTTAAAATCTTATATAAAATACATTTCTTCAGACTTTGTTCTCTACCCTCATTGTCGATACAGCTTTCTTGTTACCAAAATTATTTAATTATAGTTACAGTATATTTCCTTATTTACGGGGGATGAAGTTCTTCAAGATTTAGAGACTTTAACGTCTTTCTTTACTCTAAAAGTTGTGCCGAAGAGCTTTATTATATATATTTACCAAAATCTTTAAGTTATCTTTGCATACGGGCATGAGGACCAGTTACATTCTTCCCCTATACAAGGCTGGGATTTAATTGACAATTATAGAGGCATAGCAAAATTAAGCGCAGTACTTAAGTTATTTAGATGTCTTGTTGCTCGTGAAATACGGGGTAGCCATGACTTCATCAAAAACCGATCGACTGTAAGCAACCTACTTCAATGATACCGTGACACTGATAAGGTTTCCCTGATAAATTTCAAGCTGACATTACCTATACAGAATTCAGCAAAACTTTTGATAAAAGAAATTATAAATGATTGGGAATTCGATTTTCTTTCTACCATGCTTCGTTAAGCGGATGACATCTTATTTGGGAAATGGAACAAGTGGTTCTCTTTAAATCGTATCTCTAAAATAATATACTTGCCTTCTCTGGGGTCCCTCAAGGCAGGCAATTAGGTTCTAATTGGTCCTAATTTACTTGCTTTAGATTTTAATGATTTCGCAGTTGCTGTTCAGTATGCCAAAGTTCTGCGGTATGCAGATGATGTTATACTGTACTTATCTTTGAATTCTCTAGAAAGCCCAGAAATGCTGATGCTGATGCTTCCAAACCTTCCTAAACATGTTCGCCATAATTAATTAATTATTCTTCTTTGAATAAAGTTGTCTTTGTGTTTGAAATGATGAAAACGGATCCAAGTTTAATTATGGCGCTCGCTTCATGATTAATGAAGCTCTGTATGGCTTTTTCAAACCGCTATTGCTAAAATAGAGATAGACAAACGGACGAAAACCGCAACATGCTAGACAATTACGCAAACACTCAGACTCATGGTTTTCTATGCACAAAGTAGAATAAAAATTTGGAAGGACGCTCAGACACAAATGGCTAATTTCATGCAGAATCTCATAGTGAAGTATTTATGCTATATAAACGTAATGAGGTGTCTGATGTCTTCACAAGAACTGTTTCAAATGGAAAGTCAAATCTACTATACTCTAATATAAATCTTTCGGTCTTGAAAATAAAAATTTTAAAATAATTAATGAAAAGGTAAAAAAGAAAATTTAGTTTATCTTTGATAATGAAACTCATTCAACAAAAAGCATATACAGAAAAAATTTTTCGGAAACGAAATTTTCTTATTTAAAACTTGATCACTTAAAAACAAATCTCTCCCTATGTAAATCATAAGCAAACAAAGTCGATATGTTTGCACGTATACTTGAAAAGCTTTTTCTTATCTTACAAAACGAATATAAATAATAATAACAATAATAACAATAATAATAATAAGAAGAAGAAGAAGCAGAAGAAGAAAATATTTGCACACAAAATTAAATGTAATAAAAGGAAGAAAGAACAAATAGTTGTGGATTAAGTACCTTAGATATCATACATACAAGCACACGCAAAAAGATTATTTTTCGTTTTTTAGATTTAAAATTTTCCACAAAAATTTTTGTTTCACTTCAATTCTTAAGTACTTCGAAAACAAAACAATTATTTATATAAAATGTTTATGTTGCAATCACACATTACGCACCTGCACGAACATAGGTAACAATTTAGTTGCTACGATCTGAACATATCATCATGCATGTCGATTCCTTATATGCAAATGAATTCCAATAGAGTTTATAGTTTCGTTTTACTGTTTCTTCTTTCTTTTTTTTTTTTTGGGTATTTTGCTGTGTTTTCACATCATTTATTTATTTATTTATTTATTTATTTATTTTTTTTTTTTTTTTGTCTTTCATATTGATTTTCTCGTGTCTATCAGATGTCAACCTCTTCAGTTTTATTTGCTGATAGGATTTGCGTATTTATATAACACTATTTTGTATGCATTTGATATATCAATTGTTAACCTAAATGGGAGACTCAATATAAGAAAAAGTTTGGTCTAATGTGTTTCAGATATATATGCACTTTGCCCTATGATTTCGAATTAGTTTACAAATTGAATACCGACAGAGATTACATTACAAGTGTATAGCTTTCTAACACCGAAACCCAAAATTAATGGTTTTCAAACACGTGATCCTTCCGGTATGCGTAAATCTTGTGAACGCTGATTAGGTTTATCGATGGAAAATATAACACAATCAGTTTTTTCGTCGCACTTAGTAATAGTCAAATTAATAGGATAGAGTTTAATAATTATAGAGCTACTAATAATAACTAGATGGTAATTTTTTTTACGTACATACCTATATATAGGTATACATGTACAATATATACATATATATATGCGATGCCCATATAACGGTCAACGTTCATCTCATTGTCTCAAACGAAAATTTCGATGTCAAGTGTGCAGCTCGTAGTCACTGAAAAATTCTATGAAATTTTGCAATTGGTAAAGGAAGACCGGCACGCAAGCGTATGTATGTACTTGTATATGTTTATACTTTAACGATGCGACGAGTTATAGCTCAAGGCTTTCGAGAGGTCCCTTCTCGAGATAATATATGAAAAGAAAATACAACTTGGACCTTTGCTTCCGTAATTCCGTATTTGTTTGCCTTACTGAGTAAAACGTTTTTCCATTTATGAGCTGCTTAATTAGTTATAAGCGATAAGAGGGAAAAATCAGCGAAACGATGCAATGGCTCATATCTTAAAATCGATTACGATCGGTTGTCTCGTTGATCGTCTTCTCGCGTAAGCATTTTTAACTAGTCACTCCAATTCACCATTATAGGCTTACCAGGGAGAGAAGCGTTATTGGCGAGTAACGAAACTCTTTGCGATGTTAGATTTGCAAAGTCATTAGATGCGTATGCAAAAATGCATACGTAACGATAAACATATCGAATGTATATGTGTAAATGTATGTTTAGTAACAAAAGTAATCGAAATATGCGTATGAAGGTGGGTGGAGAATATTTCACAGAAGTATCTATATGTGTTTGCTACGCGTACAAAAAGAATGTATGTGCATAAGAAAGAAGATGAAGCCGCGATAAATGAAATTTCACAAAAAACCAAAACGAGGAACAGGAAATAGCCTTAACGAAAACGAGTTTTCTGTGATATCTTTCTATTTATTCGTGTTTCTTTTATTGATGTTAAAACATAATATTTATTTAACTTTCTTCTGACATTTCAATTTGCCATTATCTAGATGGTGCACAGTTCTCGCTTTAATCAATTAATAAATGCATTTAGTCAACTTTCAAATTTGATAATCGTTCCGGTTAACATTCCGGTTAAACATTCAGTCGTATCAATAGAATACAAAACTGCGGGAAATACACGGTAAACCATATAACGTTTACATTTTCTCAGTGTTTACCGTCCATTTCATATAAGAACTATATATATATATAAAATGTGAGTTATGCGCGGATCCGTGAGATGATCTTTAAGCCTTTGATCGAGTCCTAGCAACTACAATATAAGTTGCGAGTATCCTCATCGTATATAACAACGTGCAAAAAAAGTGAGACAACCTTCTCTTTTTTTTTTCGGGGGCAAAAAGTTTTCATCTGTGTGCTTATTTTCAATGAGATACCAATTAAGAGTAAAACTAAAAATAAAGTAAAATCTTATTCTAGTGCATTGTAGTGCATCAGTAGATAATTGTCACCGAGCACTATTTGAGTCATGAATTGTTACGTGTTACGTCCTTGACCCAACTATGCATTTATAAAATAATGCTGATGAACTAATTTGTAAAATAAAAATTAATAATAGGTAAATGTAAGCATTGCTACGTTCACCGGGAAACTTTTCTATAATATTTGCTATAAGAAATTAGATTTTTCATTTAACGAGAATTTAAGGTGAGACCAAATTTTGACAAAAAAAACTCAATATTTTATGAAGTTATGTGTGCCTTTTTTATATTTTGAGGGTATTCCTCGTTGTTTCCTTGCCAATGTATGATTTTGTACACCACACACTTCGTTTGGCAAATACGGTATAACTTTACGACCAGACAGTATGCACATTCCATTCGTGTTCGCATACGGTGACAACGCTTCTGAGATTTGTGAATTATTTTAAATAAAAACTAAAAAAAAATTCCTTCTTATTTTGTTCGTTACGCAGCACTATGTCCTTAGGTAGCCATTAATATTTAAGTTTTATGTTACTTGTAACATAACTTTCGTAGATGCCAAAAACAAGATATAGAAAGCTTTTAAGATTTCACTATAAATAACCTGGAAAAGTTGCAATGCAAGAGAGAAAATTGTTCCATCATCCTTCTCCTTGTTTTGTTTTTGAAAAAAATCAAATAACGCCAAAGCATTTATACCTGGTACCAAAACATACTTGTGACCAAAGCATACTGTTACGAAAGTCACAAATGGCAAACTAAACTAAAGAAACGGAATTTCTGAAAATGTTCGAAAAGCAGTTAAACAAACCAAAAAAGCATTCCTAATGCGTCACCTGTCACCTGAGTTGACGTCATTGAATAAAGAAGCATTATGCAGATGACGATTGACGAACCAGTTACCAACAATTACATGCAATTCAACAGGTAAAAGAATTAACACACAGAATGAAATCTTTTGCTTAACACTACGGACGTACGGACGTTTTTGGGCATACCTATTTCTACGAAAATCCCTTAATTTGACGGATAAATCTTGTAAGTTGCAACAATCACATAAATGAAGATATGAACCTGCAATTTGGTGCACACATGCCTTGATCGACTAAGAAACACAGTGGACGTCATCTAGCTATATGCACACCCACAATATGCAAGAAACTTAAACAACTTCGCACAATACCGTCAATTTTCGTTTATTTAACCGAATCGACTAAGCGATTATGATGTTGTTGTGCCGGTGGTAAGCTTCTCAAATATTAATGCATCTAATACTAAAATCTATGCATCGATTACCTTAGGATGATAATAATGTGTTTATGTTGAGAGTGATTTCAGCTGATTTCAATTATGATTCCGTCGTGGAAAAAATATGAATTAAAATCAAGAAAAAATTGGAATCTCAATAAAATTATGTTGAAACAACGCTTACTTGCAGAAAAAAATCTGAATCTACTTTACGGTTTTTGTGATAAATTTGTCGCCGATAATATATCCATATATACCATTGCTGTGTTTTTGCTTCTTCACCGAAGAAATTTATATGATAATATAAAAACGCTACACAAGGAACGTATATTATACAAGCGAAATTGTGAAGGCTGCTCGAAACATAAGTTGCTTCTTCCTTACATGGTCGATAATTTTACTTTATTTATTTTTCATTTTCTATTTTATATTATTATTCATTGTGCACAATATTTTTATATACTAATTTTACCTACAATGGCATGCAAGCAGAAAGGATGCAGAAGGTTTGTTGGCATGAAAAACATAAACCAACTTGGAAAATTGATTCCGTGTTAGGTAAATTGCATTGTACAGTTCAATTAGACAGGGCACATACATTCAAACGGCACATAAAGCAGTAGATTAGATTAAACGTAATCAAGCAAAATGAGACTGTAATAATGCCGAACGGCTCGAGCGATGCCATCAAATGCCGTATACATCAATTCAATATTGTAGCGGATCTTCTTATCGGGGTATGCTCAGGGCTTCGTAGGAAATCCCTTTCCAAGCAATTTATAAATCATCGTATTTTCTTCTAAATTATCGCTTTATTGCTTGTTGGGAATTCGATAGGTATTTTCGATTTCGTGTATTTTTAAGACGAAACCGATCTTATAAACAATTGTGATTAACGTACTAATAGTGATGAAGGTATTACAGTTATGATATTTGTAGAAAGAAAAACCACCTGTCAATCTTGTGAGCCAATAGGGCCACCAGTCTGTTCCCCCCTCTGTCCTAGTTGCTTGTATTGTCCCTAACCGTTCGAAGAGTCATCAGAAAGAGTAGTCGAATAAGAGGCCGTTGTGCAGAGATGGCGGCGACTATGCAGAGCAAGCTGAGCAATGTCTAGCCGTTAATGCTTACATAGCAGGAACAATTCAATACGCTAGCCTTAGCAAGTAACATTTCAGAAATAAGGGTAGAAAACAAAACGTATAAACCATTATGTATATGCCTATGTATGTAACGAAAATAAATATATTAGACTGTGTGTCATTTAAATGTTTAGATATATGATTTCGTGTATGACAAAAATAAATATAAAATACAAGATCGTTAGGCATATCCTTAAGCATGTATTATAATGTGTATGCTGCTTGTAGTTCTAATGCAATATAATTTGTACATATACAGACTAAAATATGTTTATACGAGAGCGAAACTGTATCATTATAGTGTAGAGGAAAATATGAATACAAAAGAGAAGATATTTTACACATCTTTATTACACATTTACGCTAAGGAGATGGTCGACAGAGAGGCAGAGACCTATACTTTCACGTGTAACTTAATGGACGAATCGGACAAACAGACCAAGTGCTCTTAGAATTTGCTTAGTTACGGGTGAAGGATATTATTTGTATTATTATTATATAAATTTAGCCAGCGAAAGAGTTCTAAGACTAAAGTCTTAAAGCATTAGTATCTAAGGCTTTCGGCTTTACTTTTTTATTTTTTTATTAATATTATTATTATTATTATTATTATTATTATTATTAATATTATTATTATTAAAAACTCTACCGCACTTGAGATTTGAACCCACGAACATTGAATTGCTGGTCAAGACTCTTACCTACTCGGCCACTCAGGCGGATCGTGTGAAGGATATTTCGTACTGTGGGCGGACAATTACGCGAACGGATTCGTTATTAGTAAGGAAGGAAGCAAAACGCTTCCTTACAAGAAATCAAGAAATTGTATCTACTTCAACGCCATCCCCATCAAATCAAACTCAAACATGTGATGCAACATGTGATGTGGAAGTATAGTCCGCATTAAGAAGATCCACATGAACTTATCGTTTGCCAACGGAACTCTTTAAACGTAGGAAACTGTAGTATCCCATATGATATATACTAAGTCTATATACGTTTAAAAACTCAATACTAAGTAGGCGACAAATCTACCCATTCTTTTAGGCAACGTCGATTTGAGATTCGTTTTATTGTTAGATACAAGAGTCTCGTTCTGCAAAAACTAAAACAAGTACTTATAAGATTTGTGCTAAATAGTAAAGGATACAAGACAACATTAGAAAAACAATAAAACCGACTTTTGTTTCTGTTCGTATACCTTCAACCCGAGTAATTAGTACAATACGTATTTCATTCTTTTCCCGCATTGTCAGTAACCCAGTAAAGTCTACATCCAGTCTCGAAAATTGAGCTTTCCATTCCAATTAAAAATTATTTTTGACTTAAGATAAGCAAAAAATATATTTTAATATCATAAGAAAAAAAAAGCAAAAAAACAGTTTACATACAGCATCAGTAGAAGATTGTAAAACGGCCATCTTTAGTTAACGGCTTAGTATTTGTATTTGCTTTCGTACATTTAATTGATAATTTATCAATCAATTAAAGTGAATTTGTTTATTTGTTTTCCTTAAAATGTACAAAATGTGGAGCAATTTCTCAATAGGTTAGAAAAGTGATTATAAAGTTACGAAATGAGGAAAAACGTAGGGGAACAATAGCAAAACCATTGAAATTAATCGATCTGCTGTTGAAAGCATTATATAGACGTTTTCGGTAACACAAATACCAAAGAAAATAAGCATCGATCAGGCCGACTAAACAACCTTACGGAGCATGAATATCGAAATAATACCAGAATTGTAGTAAATGAACCCAAGACTAGTGCTAGTGATATTGCAAAAGAGAGAGGGTTCTGCCGGAAACCGTTCGTAATGTTTAACGATCCAACGGTTTTCGTCACTGTATGTAAAAGTAATTAAGCTGCTGTATATATTTTGTTGTAGTAGTCGAGTTGAAGTAAGAGTCTATACCCAACGCCACCTTAACAGTGTTATCCATGTTTATTTTATTTTTTATTATTTATTGTCTTGTTTCTTTTATATCGTTTACGAATTAAGCATGAACCTAATGCTACCAGCAATAAAATATAATTTTTCTTGTTCCAGCAGTTATGGCTTTTTTCATTTGTTCTTACTCTGCTTTACAATCCTACGTTTACAAGCTTTGTCTGTTTGTCTTGAATTAAACATTAATTGTAAATCCATTCAAAATTGTTATTAATTTTTATTAAGTCAATTTATTATCTCATCGAGCTCTCTGGTTGCGAACTATCTTTGATAGTAATATTGAATTATCTTGCTCGGAGAAAAAATCGAAGAAATACACATACTCACTTAATTGTTCAGTAAGATATGATGAATGCAAGAAGTGCAGGAAAAATAATTTTTTTTTTTTTTGGTTTGTTGAGATTAAATGAATAAACCAATAGGGAATTTGGCTCCATCCAATCCATGTAGAAAAAATTCTCGAAAAATTTTAAAGGACAAGTTCTCCTTCTCTATTCGAATATGTGTGATTGTCACCTAAGGTGACAGTTCGCATAATTATAAATGTTATACTTTTTCCAGAATTTTGAAACCTACACATAAATTGCTTTACTAAAGCTCTTTAGGATATTTATATATTAAATATACAAGTTGGTAACTACTTTTAAAATAATATTTTCTATTTTTGTTATTCGTTTCATGACAGACAATTGCAGATGTGCTGCTTGAGAATTAACTGCATAAGTACTGTGCACAGCGAAACCAGCACATGAATCTCAACCTTCCGATTAATAAACGGGTGATCGTGAGACGTCAGAAAATTTTCGAAATTTACCTCGATAAATCCGAAATGCCTTGACACTATAAAGTAAAACAATGGGATTTGCTATAGTTCCGTACGCGTCTCAAGTAGAAAACGTAAGAAAACTACATCCGCGTTAGACCGAGTCTCTATTACCAAAGTCTTAAATAGTCTCAGTAAATGTCTAGTTAATGCTTAAGCTTTCCTCGTAGATGTCGAAATGCGTTCAAAACAATGTACTTTTTCCCGATTCTGAATAATTCTGAATAATTTGTAAAAAATTGCAGGCATTGCATGCGTATGGATATACGTAATCAGCTGTGAAATATTATATTTTCGTTTTTTTTCTATCTCTGGAACAAAAAAAGATCTGCATGATCATGAACTTAACTGATTTGTATAAATGCGTATATGGAAACGTGCTTTCTTTCTTTCCTCAAAGCTTTCATCCTTTTTTTTTTTTCAGATATACAAAAATGAAGAAAATAGCATAAGTGAAACAAACCCGTTGACGTAAATGACGGCTATAGACGTCCATTGCGTGTGCTTGGAGATATATTCTTAATGTTATAAAAATAAAAAAAGTGTGTTCTTGCAAGCACTCGCTAAATTTTAAAACGAGCGTCAACTTGTTAAACCAACAATTAAAACACATTCCCCGTGACAATAAGAACTATCGAAAATCTTAAATAGTATTGTTGTGCACTTGAAGTTAAAAACAAATCATTTCAAAAGCATACATCATTTTTCGAAAACAGTTTTAGGACAATTCCTAACTCTATACTTCTGCAATTTAATTCCATGACTTTAATCGTATCTACAAGTGAAGTTCTTATGATAAATCAGACATGTATATAGATATATACTTATATATACCCCAATGTGTATTCATATATATATACTCTTGTACTCTACATATATATATATATATATATATATATATATATTTATACTCTTATTGCAACACATCCTAAGTTTAGTTCCTGTGATTGCTAACTTAAGTTTTGTTACTAATACTAAGATTTGTATCCGTTCCTCGATAAATACCATCCATTAGTTAACGCCTCGAAACTTGAAGACTTGAAGAAATGATCTCGGAAAAGTTAATGACATAGGAATACAAAAACCATTTGAAACTTGTCTGAAGAACCTTGCTCGTGCAGTTAACACGACGAAATCCTACTAAAAATATATGATATCGCTATGACGCAAGATATTCATTCGCTTTTTTATGCATTTTTATTAAACGAACCAACAAAATTTTCGCAAAAAAAAAAAAAAATAAATAAATTTTTATTTTTTCTATTCTTATAGCAAGGAAAAATCATTTTATATTACGTATCACAGGCTATCGTTTGACAGCCGACATATGGGTATTATTTAATTTTCAATCTCCTTTGTTGATACTCGTATCGAAAAAAAATTCATTGCCTATTTTTGGGTGGCATCATGTTTTCTTTCATATGGCTTCGTTTCATATCGTTTCTCTTTTCTCATATCTGTCAAAACTGGAAATCAATTTGCAAGCCAATACAATAGAAAACGAGATTTTTCGATCCTTTTTTCTCTCTTTTTTTTTCGCTGCATAACAACGAAATAACAACAACACCGACAAGACTGTGAATAAGAAAAAAAAAAAAAAAAAAAAAAAAAAAGATGTCAAACAACAAGAAATGTAATCGAAACTACAATAGAGGAAAAGGAAGTTTTCAATGTGCGTGCATATCGGTGTACATATACAAACAAGCTTGCATATATATGGCAATATGTTATGTTGTAGGCAAAATAGACAGCATGAACAGCAGAGCCGAAGCCACGAGGATATAACCTCAAAAAGGCAAAATCGACAAAAGAGGAGGAATTCGCATAAAACAAAAAATTTTTATGCATGAGCATACACACACATACGTCTACGTACGTATACATATATGCACGGGCGTTTGGGTATGCATAATATAGGGAAAAAACCGAATTACACACATACTCAGCATTCGTGTAACAGTCCAAAAAAGTACCAGACAATAACTACAATAACAACCACAACAACAATACTGAAAACGAGGGAAAGAAAAATTACAAATATGCGATGACGGCAACCGTTCTAAAGGTTTTTTTGTATGCAAAGATTTTTTCAGTGCCAAGCATTTTGTATAATATGTTTAAGCATGTTTGAACACACGACAACCAACCACATGCATATATTTACGTAAATTACGTTACATATGCAAACACAGAGATAAGCACCAACACAAACTTACACGTATTTGAATTTGAAATGTTTACAAATTTTCATATGAAAGCATTCCGGTTTTCAAAAATTTGTTTGTTTTTTTTTTTTTTTTTTTGGTTCTTTTTTTCCGTCCTCAATTTTTCTCTATACCAAAACATGATTTACATGTTTAACAACTTTTTTTTTTGTGGCAAATACCACCTTTATATGCTTGTTTGGTGAAACTCTCAAAAGATTTCACGTCATTCATGCGGTATTTGTGTAGCAACAGCAACAGCAGCAACCTTAAAAAATTGTAATTTTAACTCTTACACACATGCCTGCGAGTACTTATACATAAATTTGCCGGTTGCAGCAAATATATAAGTGTGTTCTTACCCTTTAAAAAAAAAGAAGAGATTTCACACACATATATAAATTGCGTTTATACGTAGTGAAGAATCTTTCCCAATAACCCACTCTTCACAATAACCCACTCCTCAATTTGCCATGCCTAAGCGCAATAAAACTGATTCCTAAGCCAAGGAGTCTAACGCCAGAAATCAACTATTAATAAAAAATCTGCACGAGTTGACAATGCTTTCATCATAGATTATAACGGTAAAGTCTGAGATTTTTTTGTTGAGATGTTTTTATTATTACCCGTCCATCCACCCTTCACCTTTCTGTTCAAATTCAAAATTTCGTAAACGTTACGCGCGTGTTCGTTTCGACCATTCTTTTAAACAAGATTTTTTCATTGTATGTACATCGAGGTGTCGGTATCTTTTTAATTTATTTTTAGCTTATATTTCTCGTTATGTTTTTTGAGTTCGGTTTTCATTTCAGAACAGAAATGAAAACCGATCTTACACTTTAAATTTCGATTTGTAAAGTTAACACACGAAATTCGTGTTATCCATGATTTCTATTTGAACTTTTGCTATGCATATATTTAAATACGAAAGCCAACAACAAATAGAAAGAGATAGATAAACATATACACGAATGAAAAGGCAAACAAATAAAAATATATACGGAAAAAAGGTAAAGTGGCTGCCGGGGTGGACGACCCGATGAGCAAACCAATGAACGGAAAAACGAGCAAACGAACAGACGAATCGACGGACTGACAGATTAATAACTAGATAAAGGACACGACAGGATGGGTGGTTGAACGAGTAGATATAAGAGCACATGGATAGGCGAGCAAACACATGAACCGACGAGTCAACAAACGGATACAAACAGAGCCAGCATCATTCCCATAAATAATTCAATATACAGCGTCACAATAATCATATAATAAACTAGTGCTTACAGCTCATTACCCATTTCCGCTAGCACAGAAAGAAAATCCTCCCATTTACTCTAACATGGCCTCTTCCATTTCTATAGCGGAACCACAGCATGCCCACCTATTGAATCTACTCACTTATATACTGTGAGCTTGATTTTTGTTTCATTTCGGTTATAGCATAAATTTTTCTCGCTAAGCAATGAATTCACCTTTCGCTTTAGCGTATCGCTTAAGATTTTAAGAGATGAATAATGATCATTAATGAAGGAACAGATGACAGTTTTACATAGATCGATTTAGCGGTTAAACATATAGTGATTTACACAATTCTACAGTCGAGTGCAGTTTTTCTTATTAAGGATTCTTAGGATACGCGTTGCGAAAATGCTTAGCTCAATTTTCTCGAATAATAAGGAAAAAAATGAAAGTTTTTCAAATTTTTTTTTAATTTTTGATTTATTTCACTTGGCTTTTCACGTATCTGTCAGGATGTATACGCGCTTACATAATTCTACACTCGAGTGGATTTCATTTCATTAAGCATTCTTAGAATTCGTGTTATGAGAATACTTTACATGTTACTTATTTTCTAAAAGCAGCTGCAATTGTTACTATAAATGTATACATGTTCGTAATTCTATACAGCAGTTTTTATACTCAGTCTCTTCATACATGTAATCAAATAACAAATTTATAGATAACAAACGAAAATCTCTTTCAGAAAATAAAAGAAAGCAAAGCAATGATTAAAGTGCTCAGCGGGCTCATGTGCAATGATACACATAGGACAGTTTGAAAGTTTAATTAAACATACCCGGACAGACATCATCTGTTACATGTTAAGAGTGTCACACAAAAAAATCAGCTGAGCATCTAATTTTCACGTGCAATAAATTCAACAGCAATAGATAATCATTTCAGATTTTCGATATCTATAATAAACTATATGGAATCTTTCGTGCTCGCAACAAAACCCATCTCAAGCAGGTAACTGCCTTTATTAAAACTTCTGACTTCTCTTTCCAGCTGACCATAATTATAATCAATCATTCCCACATATACAGCCGTAGTTTGATATCAATCTTCTGAACTAAACTCGAGAATGGACAGAACTGAATAGACCATTACAACGTGAATAACTCCTAATTAAAAGAGACCAACATCATCGAATCGTCAATAAATCAATACTAATAATGACATGATCTGCATCATCAATTTTCTTCAGATAATCATCTTTATTGCTATTATCGAACATAAATCCTACCGAATAACTCATCTTGAAAACTAATCACGCTACTGGGTATATTGGCCTTATCGCTAACAGGCCCCATCCATTCTCCTTTAATATGCAAAAAAAAAAGAGTTTACATATACATACATCAAGACTTAAAGTTTGGTTTGCAGCAAATATATGATAACGAAATGATTCCATTATCAAATGCTTTCTGACGGATCTTTCACTTAAACTAATTAGGCAAAAATAATTAAAGCTGCCGGATACGAATTACAGATTTCTGTTTAAGCTTTCGTAAATAAAATGTTGGCTTCGGTATCGGTCTTTAATCGGTTACCGACCACAGACTGAATAAAAACGGTTTTACTGCCCTTTCAGCAAATATCGGATCGATTACCTAACCATATTACTACGTTAACAAACACAAAACAAATTCAATACGATTTCGTTTCGTAACATGAAAATCGGTTAAAAGTATTTTTTGAATGGTATCAACGTTAACGTTTTCACGTTAAGTGAGCATTGTTTTGCTAGAAAATTTAGCTTGCAATTAAACATTGGTATTAAACAAACAATGAAGGTATGTTTATATATAATGGAAAATATCCCAGATTAGTCAGCAATATTTTGCTGTATATATGTAGTATAAGCTTTATGAAATTAGCACATTTTCTGATTTTTACAAGTTTCTAAACAATTGCTTGTGCTCCAATCAAGCACATTTTTGAAGTTGATCTGTAAACAACAGATGAGTACCTAACCAGATGAACAGGTAGTTATCTGAATGAGTCCAGCATCTTACATTGATCAAAAACACATATGCGATTTATTTTCATCATTTCAATAGTTGTTCGCGGCACCAGACTAGTCACTCGTATCGACATGTTGACCTTAAGATAATTTGTACCCATTTTTTCTAATAAAAGAAAAGTATAAATATCCACCATCGAAGGAAGGAGGTATATTCATTTGCAGCACTCAGGAGACGGCTTCACAGGTTCCATCGACTAGTATCAAACGTAGGGTCAATTTGGGCATATCTGTCCTTCCGTCTGTCGGTCTTATGAAGTCAACATTCTTCTTGTACAAAAACTTTAGATGTTATGTCAGGCGAATTTGTATCGAATATCGGCGAAATCTGTCAAAGGACACGCCAACCGTACAACATAAGTTGAGAACATCTATGTTTGCGAAAGCAATTACACTGGGGCTTTTGCTCCTTATTCACACCCTAAAATAAATATTGTGGCAGAAATTTCTACGTCTATTTTATGGATGATCCCACAATATCTGCAGAAAATCAAAAAAATCAGTCACGCCTCCCACGGGGAGGAGAGATTCTTTTCGAAAAGATAGTGGGTGTAACCGCATTGCAGCTAAAATGCTTATAAGAGCCTAATCTGTAAATAATTACACAGTTTACGTATTTAACGAACTGCGAGTAATTTCTAAAGTAAATTATAACCCGCTAATTAAGCTCATAAACTTGTCTTGTAACGCTTACAAAGAACTTATCATGAATGACAAAGAAAGAATCAGTCATTGCCAATATGTGTTTGTAACTTATTCAAGGTAATTAATTTTTGCTAACGTCACCGTTGACAGTTCTAAGATCCGTATAAGCAATTATTCTGATCACTCCTTCAATATAAACGTTGACTATTTGATTAGAATATTCGAGAGAATTCAATGTTGTTACGCAAATCACCAGATTTGATAAAGTGACTCTGTATAAAAACTACCCGTTTTACCCTGAAACGATATTCTTAAGTTGTAAAAATCAAATATAGATTCATGACACTTAACCTGACAATGCAGTTGGCGATTGGCGAAAAGGTTAATAACAATTCGCAGAATATTTAACAGGTCCAAGGAATTAATAAAAATTTATTAGAATAAAATTTGGCGCTGCATTGAATCGTAATATTCGAACGGACACCATGGAAACGTTGTAAATATAACTTATTGTAGATAATTAATTTGTAAATGGATCTGGCAAGAATTGTAAATAAAACCGATGCCGACACTAAAAATCACAATTCACTGATGCGAACTGCATCTCAGATATATTGAGATGAAAGCGTGATATACGATATCACGCGGCATTTTACCAAACAATATATTAAAGCAGAAAGTTTACCCAAAATATGTACAGCTTTGATAAAATCACTTATATTATGCCAAAGCAACTAGCACTCGAGCTTTGTTCAATCAGAAATAGTGCAATTGTCACGACTACCAATGTTACTATCCCTACCTGCCTACTTCCCGTCCCATTACTACTATCACTGTTAATAAATAATAAATACGGTGAAGATTAAAAACAGGCACAGGATATGCAATAGCACTTTTATATCCCCGACGGAACAATAGACTTAATATAGTTTTGGTAAAAAGTTCACAGCATTCAGAAGGTTTTTTTAGATGCGTTACAAAGTATATATATTTCTGAGCAGTATGAAGTGCTTATTCGATCGAGGCATTTCTCTCGGTCTATATAGCGTCGGTGGTGAACGTCATTGTCGTCGCAAAAGTGAAGATATCATTGTGGAATTTTGACGGAAACCTTGGGAAGTTTTTACACGCAAATTGGTAATAAAAATGTGCGAAATCGGTTGAATGTCACAGTACAATATACACTAAGGACATCTCCATTTTCAAATCCAAAAAAAAAATTGCATCTTTCGCTCATTGCTCATTAAGTATGACAGATGTAGCGAAAACAATTATGGTGCATGTTCTACAGTATAAGTACAAAACTGCAAAACTGGACTACGTCCATACAATGGTATAAAGTTTGAAAATACTTGTCTTTTTTCTGTGTTCCTTTAAAGCAAAATGTGTTGGCGATGGTATAAAAGTTTCGGCCAAAGCCAAATATATAATTTTCTTACTTGTTTTTCTCTATGCCTGCGATAGACGTAAACACCCACAATATCGACACAAAGAGATACTACGATAGCACAAACAAACAAATAATGAAAAATGTATACATTTTGTGTACATATGCGTCTGGTGCGACATCGTTAAAGATTTCCTATCACTTATTCAAACGCAAATATATGTCTGCGCAGTTGTTCGCATAAATAAGGATTTTTGTAATAAGCGACAAATGAATTGAATCATTTTTACCCTGACATGTACTTGCTGCTCGTATAAATAAACATATAGTTACGTGTACGATTGTAGGGTTACGTATATCGATAATATTTTATATTCAAATTTCATGTTATATCTCTGTAGTCAAATCATCATAGTCAAATCGTCTAACGCATATCATAAGGATCAATTTTTACCGTTACGTGTAAAATTTTTAGAAAACGCAGTAATAGTATATTTGACTTTGTGTACAAACCAAACGAACATATAAACAACATATTTGTTTCTTTCATTAAATGTTATGAGAAGGTGTGGAAAATACGACAGAGGCACTGGGGGGAATATAACAACTCATATAGGATGTGTAACCGCAGAACTACCGACATTCTTCATATACCTGTTTCTAGCAAAAGCGACCATTTTGATCCCCTTTTTTTTGTGAAATTTCCACAGAGGCGTTGAACTGGATTTTTAACGGATGAGAAATACATGTTATCATGTATCAGTTTTGTTACTAATGAACATATAAGACGAGGAGTCTTAGATTGATTGTCTTGAAGTAATTATTGCAATTACCGGCTTTCCCGCACAGTTGCATGCCGTAAGTTAAACTAGGTTGGAGGGCGGCGGTCATGTATAAAATGCAATTATGTCTTAGATTGAGTTGAGATTTTCGACGAATTAGCCAATAGGGACGTTTAGCTGTTATACCATTTTTCCATGATAATCCTCGGTCAATACGCACTTTAATGTGATTATTAGCTGAAGATAGGACTACCATGTCGTCTGCATACGTCGCACTTAAGATATGGTCAGTGATTGAAAAATCTCAAAGTGAAAATTGTATAAGATTCGATTCGATTTCAAACAGTGCCTTGGGTCACTGCACCTTCAATCTCAATCGCTTTCAACTTTGACTCAAAATGGTTGTTTCTAAACGGAATTTACGTAGCACATACATAAGGGTTGGACGATCTATTTCAAGTGTGAAAAGTAGACAACTGTGGTGAGACAAAGTAATTCTACCTTTAAAGATTTCGCTAAATAATACAGTTCTATATATTATTACGCATAGTTTGTACAAATAGTTTTAACTGCAGTTCTATAGATCCTTTCTTACTGCTCCTAATGCATGAATCAATGAATCAACGAACTGAAGTTAATTGCTGATTATACAATATTTGTTTCCCGTAACTAAAACTGCCGTTGCTTATGGGTCTAAGTTATAGCTAAGTCGGCTGTTGACGAACTAACAGTTAACTACGTCATTACGGTTAATTAGTTCATTGCTACTGTCGCATTAAACTGCATGATTATTTAAGTACCTTACCTCTTGCTACTATTGCGATTATCATATTGAACTGGGCTATTGGTCAACCTTCAAGTGAATATGCATTTGCGTCGTAAAGAAATGCAACGCATGCATTAAAATATTTGCCATAATTTATTTATGTATCTATCATATCCTTTATGTCTTTTATTGTCGACTTGACAAAGTCGATTGTAAAGAAATTTTAGTTATAGACTTTGGACATATGAATTTCACTTAGTTTAGCTGTTGTAAGGAAGTATTTTGCTTCCAAGGAAGGATATGAAAGAAGGTACTTCCAAGGAAGCAAAATGCTTCCTTAGTGATAGCAAATCCGTCCGCATAATTATCCGCTCATAGTACGAAGCGTCTCACACCCGTAACCAAGTAAATTCTAAAAGCAATTGGTCAGTTTGTCTGCACGTGTGCCAGATTACACGTGAAAGTATACGTACCGCTCATCTCCTTAGCGTAAGTGGGTAATAAAGATGTGTAAAATATCTTCTCTTTTGTATTCATATTTTCCTTTTGCACTGTAATAATACAGTTCCTCTCTCGTATAAACATATTTTAGTCTGTACATTTATAAACTATATTGTATTGGAGCTATGTGTAGCCTATGTATTATAATACACGCGTAGGCATATACCTAATGGTCTTCTATGTTATACTTACTGTGTCACACACGAGATCATGTGCCTAAACGACTACTTGTGAACACACATTCTAATATATTTCATACATAGGCATAAGCATAATGAGCTGCTATGCTCTATATTTAGTTTTGCTTCTTGCAAGCGAACGCTCACTTCTTTATTAATAAGTTACGGCTGGTCTATTGACCTGTTCTTATCAAGTAGGGTTTAACGGTTACATATGGTAATATATTTATTTTCTTACCGGCCCATAGTTTCCATACATAGGCATGTTGATATATTTCAACTATAAGTGGTACATGTTATGCATAGGCACATACCTAATGGTCTTGTGATTTAGCCTGATTGTTGTCACACGTGAAATCATATGCCTAAACGTTTACTTGTTTATTAGCAGTTCCGTCAATATGCTAAGGACTGTACATTGAGGTCTTTTTGGTATAGGCGTACACATAGTGATCTATATGTTTTATTATTTTTGAAGTATTACTT
Source organism: Glossina pallidipes (assembly GCA_000688715.1). Lineage (NCBI taxonomy): Eukaryota > Metazoa > Arthropoda > Insecta > Diptera > Glossinidae > Glossina > Glossina pallidipes. The sequence goes on from KK499796.1 coordinate 400,832, forward strand.
GCTAAGGGTAGCATATTGAATTGTTCTTGCTATGTAGAGATTAACGGCTACACATTGTAATAAATCTATTTTTGTTCTCTATTTCTAATTTCCATACGTGAACGATGATAGTTATAAGCGATAAACATATACTTATAAATATATAAGACAGCATCGCTACAACATACACAAGTAAGCATTGACATATTGTAATACATATATCGTATAACGCCTGCCAATGTGTAACAGACATAAGCAGGGCAATTGCGTAACGGGACAGCGATGGTGATCGCGACTATAAAAGAGCGTGACACAGCACGCTCGATCTTTCATTTCTGTTACAGCAGCCAAAGAGGTAAGAGATCTCGAACAAAATATATCTCTGTGTTTGCCTCTACTGATTGGGATATTTTTTGTTGACTTACGGATAAGGTATGGCAAAATGAGCTTAGTCGTCATCCCTGAACAACAGATAAGACTAGTAGACTTTACGAATAGGGGATTGCAGGCTCAGCCTAGTCGTCATCCATAACTAAAAAATAGGGCTACTGGGCTCTATGAATAGGGGATGGCAGGGTCAGCTTAGTGGTTATCACTGAATAACAGATAGGACTACTAAGCTTCACGTATAGGGAATGGCAGGATCAGCTTAGTCGTCATCCCTGAACAACAGATAAGAGTAGGAGACTTTACGGATAGGGGATGGCACGCTCAGCTTAGTCGTTATCTCTGAATAATAGATAGAACTACTAGGCTTTACGGATAGGGGATAGCAGTCTTAACTTAGTCACTGTTCCTAAGAACAGAACGGTACTTGACTTACGGATGACAGGCTCAGCTTAGTCGTCATCCCCGACTAACGAATGGGACCACTCTCTTCGATGACGTTTCGAACGGTTAGGCATAAAAGAAAAGCAAATTGAATGCAGGTAGAATCGGACGAGGGGCCCTATTGGCCCAAGGTTGGCTGCTGTAAAATCTCTCGCGTATTTTTACAGAATTGCTTGCAAGACTCGGGAAATACGAAACGCGGAAAATAATATCGAAGGAAAAAACTACAAGCAAGAGTCGGGTCGAGAATCACCATGCTACAATAACGTAATGTAATGTAATGTAAATACAATAAATATTAAGAAAATATCTATCAAATTCCTCGTAAACAATAAAAACATAAAATCGACAAAAAAAACGAAAGTTCAAGAGTTTTTTTGATAAGTTTCCTTGGAATGGGACTTCTTGAGTAGCCCTTAGCATACTCCGAATAAGAAGACTCGTTACATAGTTTCTTCATGGACATTAACTTCTTTTACGGCCTATGTAAGAGCGAGGTATTCGGCTCCTGTAGAGGTGAGGGCCACCGTCGACTGCTTGTTTGGTTGGTATGCGAAAACTCCTGCAGCCATGAAGATTATGCGTTTTGCAGCTTTCGAATCTTCTTCATGTGGACTGCTGTGTCTTTGCGCGAATGTAATATATCGGATATGGTATTTCTTCCAACATACATACATATATCAGCAAACCTATTAAAGACTGATCGTACCGTTTTGATCGCATTTTTTTTGGTGATCAAAATGAAGAAGGGTTGCGATAGGTCGGCAAGACTTAAAAAATGTTGAATAGAACCTTTGTTAACAACGCCCACTTGAGCGACTATTTGTCTTTTCATTTTCTCTAACTCATATTTATATGAGCAGGCAATAAGAAACTCAGCTACGTATACCGCAATGATGCTGATTAGGCCTTCACGATTTCTCAAGGTGTTATGTAGATTCAAAAGAAATTCTTGCTATATTCCTTTAGCAATTTGGTTTGTGACCCACTTGTCTCTCTGCCTCGTTAAAAAAAAGTATCTCTATCGTCTCTTGAGAAACGCAGATTTATTCTTATAATTTCCTTCTTAATTACGTTAATTAATGGTACTATCGATTAGTCGACATTACTTGGTGAGATCAGCTTTAATGTCTGTAATGTAATGTAATACTTCTCTAGGCATTTTATGTTCACTAAGCTGAGTCTATGCAAATATAATTAAGAGCTGTTTAACCCGTTTAACCTAAATGATGTCTATCAATTAATTTCACTATCGGATTTTTTAAAGTCTATCAAAACATCTTTGCTTGATACGTGCGATTTCCTATGTCGTATTTAAACTAACTTGCAATCTTAGCAGCTCACAATGATTCGAAAATTAACTGGTGTTGTTTACTGTTATCGGTTGCCAAGCTTTTGCATGTTTGCAATAGCTTTGGGGCTCGCTTACAACTTGGACCTGTGCTAGTTGTGTATATGCTTTTTTTCTTTTTTTTTTTTTTTTTTTTTTTTTTTTTTTTTTTGTGTTATATATTTACACATGAATTTTTTTTTTTTTTATTTTATTTTTTTCCTTTACTTCTTCTTATATACTTTGTATTAGTTCTTAATATTAATTAGTATAAGATTTACTTCTAAGAGTCAATTGACTTCGGCTGTTAATTTATTTTAGCAGAATTTCACGTGTAAGTAAATAAATTAATAAATAAATAAATCTTCGGCTCTGGTTTCAGATGAATTGAATGATCTTTAGGTAGACTTGAACTTAACACAAACTGAGCAACGAATGTCTGTAGGAACCTTGATATTCAAGCACTGGGCTAACTTTGTATTAACCATTTCTCTTATGCTCATAAAGTTTAAGTGTCCATAACGGTTATGCCACTGAATGCTTGTTTCTCGATTGAGCTTGCACTGGCCTTGTTTCACCTGTAACTTTCTCTTAGCGTTGTTTTTCGTATCTCACGCTATAAAAACTTGACGCCATCAAGCAACCGTCAATTGTTTTTGAATTCTCTGCTTTTGGTCTCTCCGACTCTTCCATCAATTTTGCTCTTATGTCATTTAATTGTATTAAATTATCTCTGGATGCGAGGACAACGACAAAATTCTCTTATGACCTCGTCAAGTTGGCCGATAGCATAATACCAAGTTATTCTTCTGGTAAACTCACCCCTGTTTTGGCCAATTTTTCCGCGACTAAAGTAAAACTACAGATGAACTGGTGTACACATTCACTTCATTCATACGTACGCTGAAAAGCTGTTTAAACAGCATGACCTTTTCCACTGCTTGCTTTGGCCTGTGCATTTCACGCAGCTTTTTCCATACTTCGTTGGACGTTTGACAATTTTTTTTATGGCAAACTTGCATGGGTTAAATACTTAAAGTTATTGAGAGATTGGCTTTCTCATCTTTCTTTTTTCAAGTTTCGTCGTCCCGCTTTAGTTTTGGAGTAACTGCAAAGGCTATGTTCCATAACTCTTGATGCATCATCACACTTTTCAGTTGTACGCTCCAAGAATCCAGACTTGGAATCGCCCAACTTTTCTTTTTTTTTTTTTGTTTGTTGGATGGAGATGGACTAAGGCAATAGATTTGTGGCTTATTTGTCCAAAAACTTTCAAAAACGTTCAACTTTCCAATGCTAAATAATGTGTTGAACTCATTTTTTAATTTAGGATCTAAACAAATGTATAGCAAGTAATTTTTTCCCTATCTGATTCCATTATCTATTTCAAATACAATGCCTTTGTTGAAATAAATATAAAAATGAACAGAATAATGCGCAGAAAAGATAATCGATTTTCATTTTGACAAAATATATTGCATTCAAACGCTAACCTGATTTTTCGTCACAAGCAAGTTATAATTGCAAAAAATAAAAAATAAAGACATTTATGTAATTACATGGAAACCACATTCGCGATCTTACACAAGAATACACAAATATTGTGAAAGTGACGATAAAAGGCACGCTATTCGGAATAAAAACTTACAAAAAGTGTTACAGGAATGTGTGCAACGGATGGTGTGATGTTACTCTTTTCACTAAACTGTAGTTATTAGGCAAATAAAGTTCAACAAAGGGTGCGTGCTAGCAATCTTACGATGTGCACCAAGGCTTGTAACAGCATGTATGTATATCGTAATCAACGTATACATACAGCTACATCTAACGAGATTCCACTGCCTCCTGCAGTAGCCGGATAGGGCGAAAAGAAAAATAAACAAATGTTAAAAACTTATGTGCGTGTATTTCCTTTCTGCGAACGTTGCGGAAAGTAAAGCAGAAACAAAAACTTTAAACAAACCGACAAATAAAAGAAATCGCTATATCGAGCAAATGTTTAAAAATTTGCAAGAAATACAAACTATTATTATTAATAATTAAATAATATAAAGTCGAATAACTTTAATTGCTAAATTTTTAATTTAATTTATGCATGTAATTTTTATAATAACTACTCTATATAATTTAGCTTAGCTCGTCTTATTGCAATTATTTTGACTTGTTCTTGATTAGTGTAATAATCGTTCTCCAAAATCGATGAGTCACATATTCGTTCTACTACTACAATATACGAGATACGAACACGTAAAACACAAATGTATCCATATCTCACAAACCACATTCCAATCTGTCCGGTGCAGAAGTATATGCCACATCTGTTAAATTATCTTAATTTTAGGACAAAAATGCCCAGACGCATGGTTTTTGCAAGCAGAAATGCAATTTTCTTCTGACAGAATAATACACTGACACACACAATATATGAAAATAATGTAATGGCTTTACCTCAGGATATCATCGCATCGTTATTTAATGTGATGCAAAGCCCCCCATTTAAAAAGAAATAACTAAACCTTACCGCTATATTAATTGAGCATTTTTCGTTCCGTGAAAAGGTAAAATGAGATAAAATATTAGAGGTTTTCGAAATAGGCTATCATCATAAGCCGATTTTGATCGATGACCGATTATATCGACCGGTACTAATTCTGAATCGACCGTTTTGAAAAACATTTCGTCACAGAAGCTACCTAAATCTCTCTACATTCCCTAATTACTTGTAGTAAGACAAGGATAAACAAGCCACTCAAAGTAGCAGCTAACTTCGGAAAGATATGTATCGTGGAGAGGTTGAATCAGCTCATGAAATTCCCTCCTCACGTTCGTCGACCACCGTCAAAAATACTGCTACCCCAAGCAAAATGGCAAATGTTATCCTCAAATTTGCAAAAGTCACGCCACCTCTGACGGAAAGCTTTAGCGAACTTTCGATGAACGTGGCCTCTCCAAGAGCGATAGCAGCAGTCATTCTAGCTAACGATTTTCAAAAACGAATTAATGCGTTTGCTTGGCATTAACGCCAAACGTTGGGAACAAGCATGCACTTTAAACTAACAAATCCATCAAACCAAAGAGTCACGTTATAGTAACGACAAATAAGGGATACAATTTTTGCACTGGCCTTTTCATTTCCGAAATACATAATAAATTGAAACTCTTGATAGGTAGTAGACCAAAAGGATCTATATTACCTATAAATAAATGCAAATTTCATACACAGTAGTTCTATATACTACTAACCGCGGCCGTGCACAAGTTTTCGTACGTTTAGAGAAAAGTTGCTTAATGGCAATTTTGGCTTAGGAAGAGATTTCCCTTTTGTTTTCTTAGCGACCGACTTTGTGAAACCTATAATCGGCGCTGATCGGATTATTAATTTGGATTAAGCATAGAAGACTAGCAAACCCTCTCACAAATATATCAGGAAGCACCTCTGTCTGTAATCTTATTATTGTACCAGATAGAAACCCACTACCCAGCACATGTGATTCCAACATTAACCTTGACAAGAACTTTTGAGTATAATTTAACAGCCTTCGACTCTAATATTAAAAATTTTTGACATATCGTAGAAGACCGAGAGTACACCGTTTTCACAGATCGCAAACTTCTTGCTGCGGTACTTAATTAGAGCACAGTATATCAACCGATGCGTTACGCAGAGCTTGCGATATTGAATGCATTAAAACCACTGATCTTAGCCTGAAAATCTTAATGAGGGAACAAAAAGAAGATTTAGAATTCAGAATCCAATTAGAAAATATTGTTCTCGGACATGTCAGGACTCTCCTTCTTGACACATGAATTTTAAAAGAACATTTCGAACATATACACCTAGATATTGTAGTCTCGTTACACTAATTCAAAGGCTTTACATACATACTTACGATAACTGACCGATGTACTCGTTGGCATTTTGTCTTAGCAATATCCCTACCGCCACTGTTGCTTAATTGCTTTGACGGTAACTACAGAGACTGTTTGCATCACATATGTTGACCGAACTGACTACATTGTTAGGTTCTCATAGGATAGTTAGTTCGGCTTATCATTCCCAAGCCAATTAAATAGGTAGACGAGTAAAGCTGTCTTTGTATGAAGAGATAAAACAAATAGTTAGAGTGACACGCTTTCTTTAGTTCTACTTTTTTACGATCCCCCCACGAAGAGGAGCTAAATTCTACATATTGTAACCATATCTATAGAAAAATATCGAGTTACCTAAAGAAGTTGTAACCTCTACAAGCCGGATGGTGTGTCCGTCTGTCTCATATAAGTTGCAGGAATGTTTTAAAAGCATTCATTTTAATTGACCACATCATCGGAATCTTGAATTTTTGTAATTTTGTAGCAAAAAGTTTACGCTGCTGTACTCACGTCGTCATCCAATCCACTAATACATATGTAGGCCTAGTATGAAGCATTATTGCTCCGAGACGCAAGAGCTTTCGAAGAAACAATCTATACCCATAAACGGGATTAAACCGGCTTTTGCTGAAACCAATGCAAAACTCCAATCTAACTTATATGCAAAATCTAAAACACAAAATTAGCCTAAATATATTAACTAAGCTAAGTGAGAGAAATAAATTTTTTTGTGAATTTTCAACAAGGCTGATGCATTGAGTCTCCGTCACAATTGATACACCCACGCATTCCAATATGCCGATCCCATTTTATATCCAGCAACAGGGGATAGGAGTGTATTCATTTTGTTAAAACGCTTGCAACATCCAGAAGGAATCTTCAGCTACGCTAGAGAGTGTATATATTCTTGATCAATGTCAAATTTTGAATTTACTTAAGCATGCCGATCTGTATATCTGTCCGTGTGCGGAATGGCTGCAATAAACATCCTCCTCGTCATAAAGATGATGGTATCAGCTTCAAATAATTTCTAGCTTTTTTTTTTTGTCTTTTTTTTTTCATGTTTCTTAGCATAATCTCCCATATGCGTTCAACGCAGTCGTACGATTTCCTCTAAAATTAGAAAATCGCGAACCAGTTTTTATTAACGACGGAAAATAGTTGCCTCAACATTCCCCAGGCCAATGCCGAGTTTGAACAGATGTGTGACAGGGGGTTAACGTAGGTACCTGCCGTTGAGGCTTAACACTACCGTGCCCGACGGCACACGGAGTGAAAGCGTCACTCACGCCCCGCTGGGAGCAGGGAGGCTCCCAAGCAGTTCCAGATCAAGGACATGTGTATGGCATGCCCTTCCCTCTGACGGGG
>KK499796.1:408227-504959 GCA_000688715.1 Glossina pallidipes
GACGGGGGCAAAGGCCTATCTAACACCTCAAATATTTAACGTTCCCGCGATTTTGGGAGCAACCACAGCCACCACGAAACTCCCCGAAGGGCCGTTCCCAGCAGCCAGGTAGAAGACCCATACCTACGAGGATTCTGTTGCAGCAAAAACTGCAGCCAGCAATTCCTCGCAGAGTGGATCCTCTGGGCAACCTGACCCCCGTGGTACCTTAATTGTTTTAAAAGTCTAAGGTCAGACTTTGGGCAGCATATGGCTACATACCAGTTAGATCCATACCTCTCGAGCTGGTGGCCTAAGGGTGTGTAAGACAGAGGGAATGTGTGACTGGTTAGGTATGGGTGTGTAAGACAGAGGGAATGTGAGACTGGTTAGGTATGGGAAAAGAAAAAATAATAATAAAAGAGAAGCAAGAAAGAAGCAAGGTGGGGAATCCACACAGAGACTCAGTCGCCACCACGTAGGCGCACCGCAGTGCGTCTCTCAAAGGCACCGGCTGCAAACCGGTTTAAGTTTCGCACGTAGACGTCTTCAGAGAGAGCTTCGTTAAAAATAAAGTCGTCCTCATTCGTTGCCGAGTTTGAACAGTTTTTTTTCCTAGCAAAAACAATTTTTAATTTTTACTGTTAAAAAGAACAAAAGTTGCATCTCTGGACCAAAAGGAACTCTAAAGCCAATGATCGAAACGATATGAAATTTGGACGAACATCGTTTAAGGATAAGCATTTTGTGAAAGTGGTATGGATTTTTTGCTAGAGGTGACAACTCTGTGTCAGTGCGGAGACTTATTGACCAATGTGATAATTGACATATTCCTTTGTCGCATTGCTATAATAATCAATGAAAATTGATGAGTTTATTAAGAGCCACAAATTTATGAAACGGCCTAATGGATTGTTATCATTAAATATAATGAATGATGAAAAAAAAAAAAAAACATACATGCATACATTTATTTATTTATTTACCACTCTACATATAAACCTTAGAACTAAACTATATAAGAAGCAAAATATATACCAACTTGCTGATTATTTTTATTAAATTAAATAACGATATAAAATATTCTGTTACCTGTTTTATGGTCTAATTTCAATCAAAGACGACATTAGTGTTTATTTTGCCGGATGGAAAACTAGTTTGTGTTTATAGCGGCACCCAAAACCTTAAATATGTCAAATTCACAGCAATGATAAGATGTTATCTATAATAGAAAATCACAGAGGTTGTTTCTCACCGATTTAAATCGTCTTTAATTCAAAAGGCAATGAACTTTCTCCGTTTCATATGTGAACACCACTCAATAGCCGTGAAATGCAAAGTGTTTCTATCAACTAAAAAAAAATAAAAGTGATTGGGAGAAATAAAGAAATTCTTACTAATCCCTAAAACCAAACATCAACTATTGTCAATCTTTATTCAAACACCTACCGATACACTCCACATACATATATTTACACACTTAGAGAATATATTCGCAGCATTTCATAGCAGTCATCGCAAATAACCGACATATGCAGAGATATTGAACACACAAACAAACGAATAAAGAACAAATTGAAACTGAAATAAGCCCGGCATGTGAAAAAAAAAACAGATCAAGTTGATCTGATAAGTGCAGAGCAAACAACAACTTTGCTCTCAAAAATTAATGCACAGGTTTCGTTCAACTAACATGTAACAAACAAAGCACAAGTCAAACGAATGAAAAATAGTTCGTTCCATACATAAAAGGACAAAAATGCAATATAATAGTTAAAGCCGATACTGAAAATAACTGAACTGAATAATATATAACGATAATTGGTTAACTAAATCATACCCAAAAACAGGTGCATTTTACCATTTAAAAAAGGAAGCTGTGCTATATAACCGTCAATGCCTTCGAACAAATATCTACTCTTGCTTGGACTTTCTTCAACTTTTGTATTCCCAGCACCAAGGGTCGCTGGTAAAAGCCTACTTTGTCGAAATGCTTGCAAGCCCCGCCACTTTGATCAGTACCAAATTTTGCGTCGGTCCACTCTCCTTTTCATTCGTCTGCCCGTTTGTGTGGATGTCTAGGGTAAAAATTCGACCCGTCATAACACAAAGATATCGGCTTCAAATTAAGTGAAACCATTGAAAATTCTTGCAAACCGGTTGCCATTGAAAATCAAACCAAATCAAAACACACGCGTACATTGCAAAATATATTGAAGACATCATTCACGGTTTTTAAGAGGAAAATAAAAAAATTACAACTTTGGCAACGATAAGGGTACCTTTGCATATTCTATGGATGATTTTACAATAGTTGTAAAAAAAGCAAAAAACAAAAAAATCGACTATACGCACTTACGAAATATTATACAGTATCGGAAAATTTTTTGGAGATTTTATACTCATCACCGAAGGATGCGGGGTATGCTCATTTTCTCGAAACGTTTGCAACGCCCAGAAGAAGGTCCCATTTGAAAGCATATTCTGTAAGTAATGTTGTAGTACTCGAACAAAAATAAAAAAATTGACCACGCCTACCTAATATTGTAGTGTACTAAAATTTAATTTTTTTCTTTCAATACCTTTATAAAAGGCAGAAACAAGCTTCAAAAACCCCATAAAATATATAAATTCTTGGCCAGCTTTAAATTGGGAATGCACCTGAACCTGTCCGTCTGTTCATCTCTTTGTCTGCACAACTGTGCAGTGTTTGCGGTAAACATTCGCCCGTTAGCGAAAATCAAGATATCGGCTAAAAATTTGCAAAAGAACTTGGAAGTGACTTAAAGTTTTCCAAAGGCAAGCTTACAACTCCCACATATCTATGCGAAAAAAACTTTTATTTTCAAATCCGAAAAAATCGGCCGCGTCCACTTCATGTTATAGACCATGAAAATTTAGTTTTTTTAATTGTTTTTACTTTTTAGAATAACTTGTCTTAATAGGACGGCGGTGTGGACATAAGATAAGATTTGGTCATATTTGCTTGTTTAATTATTTATCGAACTATAACGACAAAATTAAAAGAGTCTCAGTGTCGCTCTCGCTTTTTTATTAGTTGAGAGCACATGGCAAGGCACATCAGAAATAAGTATTCCTCGTACACATTCACATACATAAATACATCAAGTATACATTAAAAGTACATTTTAGAATCCTATCTGTTCTATGCTTCAAATTATTCATTTTATTTATTTTTATTAGCTATAGCCAGTAAAAATGTAATTGTAGGCGAATCGCAACTAACTGGAAAGTGATGTGTGACAGTAAATACAATCAGTATTTGCGACTCAACGCATTACTCTGATCAGATTAAACACTTTATATGTTAAAAGCAGATTGACCGAGTTAGAAGACTTCTCTTCTGGGTTGGCACATATAGACATTGCCCAAAAATAGATTCCAAAAAGGAACTTTTTCACAAATATATCTATATATATAAAAGTATTTTATGCCCTTCTTCGATGCCATTATTGCAACTGAAATAGATCAAAATTATATATAATTTTTTCCCATATTACGTGAACCTTAATGAGTGCCTTCCAAGAACTACCTACATCAATAGTGAGAAGAAAGTATATTTTATATGTATATTGTGCGGTTATATGCGACAATCAAAGGCAGATAGATTTACTTTATTAATTTTATGCCAATCGATTTAGAATCCTTTGTTGAACCGATTTGGCATATCGGTCGATTGAGTGATTGTGTGTGCAAGTCTATTTGGATTTTTTTTTTGATAAAATTTGCCCAAATACGGACGCTATTGAAGATGAATTGAATCGAATCATTTTTCCTACATAAATCCCATTTTAAAAAAGGCCGTTCTATGAAAAAGAGCAATAATCACTGAAAAAATGCATTTTGGTGTAATGAATCTGGCAAATTTAAATCGGATAGAAGCATATGCTGAAAAATAAATGAAAAATGTGTATAGAATATATGATTTTCAAACGGAAGAGATCGGAGCTCTCTCGGAGAAGAAATTCTGAGAACTAAAACTTCATCCAATGGAAAAAAACTATTGGCTGCCGTTGCTAAGGTGCCATGAGGATGTTAGAGAAATGAAACCGACCAATAATGCCTAAAACTCTTTTGACAGCAAGTAGTTAGTTTTGAGAAAGAGTTTCAAAGAGTTTCTTAGTTTAAAAGGATTTCAACTAAACCAAAACCATACTTCCACGTACAGCGAACGGCCCACACCGTACTCTCTATTTACAAATAAGGAATAAATCGAACAATCTACCCAACGAGCAAGATACCAGAATAACTCTTCCTCAAGTCGACCTCCTATTGCACAAAAAGTAAGTATGTATTGCCTGTTCTGCAGTGCAGAGTTCTTTCAGTGCGAGACCTTTAAACAATAAGTCGATTAATGTTATAAATACGTTATAGCATAGCAATCATCGTGTTAACAATCTGTGTATGATACAATAACTATGCGGAATACCTTGAATTAAAACCTTAATAACTAGCAGTGAGTAACGTAAAAGAAAACTGTCCCACACACGCCCAGTAGATGATTACGACCGAAAGAAAAACACATGCGTTACCCTTATAAGAATAAGGGACGGAAAACCTTAAGCCCTACGTATGGTCTCCTTCGGCCCACGATTTCACTGAGAGACCCCGAAATTGGGTACGACGACCCAATCTCCCCAAAAAAAGAAAGAGACAACTTTGTACATTACACGTTGCACTACAGATTTTGTAACATGAGGTCTTAGCTTAGTAATTTTGTATCATTTCTTTTCTTTCTCATTTCTTTTTTTAAAGAATGCAACCATGCATTGGCAGGACTATTGAGTAATGGCGGATGTGTTGACGCCACTTTTGTGAGTTTCTTAGGTTGACTCGCAGTTTTCGATGAAGGGCAGGGAGAAAAAAGGAAAAAAGGCCGATGTTGGGGAAAAGATTGACAAGCGTGGAAAAAAAGAAAAGTTCGAAAGTTTCATTAAAGATACATTCGAAAAAAAAAACTACAAAATTCTCCAAAAATAATTCATGAATAGATTGGGAAATAATTTTAAGAATAGCAAAATGTTTTATCATGTGGCAGATCGTTTTTTTCGCTATTGAGAGCAAGCAAATAAGAGTAAGACAAATTTACAAAAAGAATTTGATAAATTTAATTAGAAAATCGTCCTTAAATATAATAAAAATCGGAAAAAAAAAATGCATTTAATTGACTTACATAGCAAATGTGAAATTTTAGAAAAATGTTTGCAGTTATTCTTAGTGCGCTGTATGCTGTTGGATGTCTTCGCAAATACGAATGCACATTTATCATATTTACGGTGCTACACTTTGTGTTTACGACCGTGTTCGAAGGTGCTTGACAATACCATAAAACAATATGAAAATAGCTACAACAATTAAATGATTTTTTTTTTTTTTTTTTTGCGCTTCCTGTGAATAATGAATATTGTAAAAGCCCTTTTAAAGGAGAATTGGATTTTCCCTTAAATAGAGGCAAATTGAGCAGACATCATTAATAATGTCTCGTTGCATGATTGCATACCACGCACACATTTGAAGCAACTAATCAAAACAGTTATAGTTTGACAAGGCAAACAAAAGGCATAACGTTCTTGTTAACCATTCTTTGTATGTGAAAAATATTAAATTCTTTGGCTTTGATATGAATTACACCTTGGCTGAATATAAATCAACCCCATATGAACAAAAGTGTATCGATGTGGTTAAAGAACATTTAAGTCCGATGCGTTATTACAGGTGGGTTGTTATGGAAACGTACATTTGTACATTTGTGTGCGTTCAAGGTTTTGCAATTTTCACCAAAAACACTCACAAGTCACTGTCCTGGAGGTATTGTACGCCATATTTGGAAATAGTTAAATACAGAAAGTATGTAAGTTGTGGCCACAAACAATATTAACAGACCCACAGGTTCGTTTATTAATAATTTGCCAAATTAAATAGATAAACGATTTTTATATATATGTAGAGCAATATTCTCTTATTGTATATAAAAACTTAGATATATATACATACATATATGCATGCATATATACGTAAATACCTTTTATACATATTAACATTTACATAAATTGAGATTTAAAGTAAAAATTCAATTTCTCTTTTTATGGCGATTTATTATCGTTTCCATTATTCCTATTATTGTTATATTAAATTACAAAGTTAAGTGAAATGTAAAAAATAAACAATGAAATAAAAAGAATCTTTTCATTTATGAGAGGAAGATAGGCTTAGAGGGGTCTTCGGACCCAACTTCGAGGTCTTCCAATAACTTTCTTGGGCTGAAGAGAAACCAACAGGCAGGTTGGGTGTTGAAAGGTCCTAGAGGCGGAATCTCCGTGCGATAGATTAGAGTTTCGCCCGTCCATGCATTCGGTAACGGGCAAGTACGTGCAATTTCTTTAGTGCAACTGTCCTAGGAGTGTCCGTGAGCAATAATATAGAACCTCTCCCACATCCCATGAACTAACTGACTCAGCTATAGCCCGTACGCATCACTCATAGGCCTTCATTCCTCTTCCAGTGGGACTGGAAGGTTGCCCTAACCTTTCCGTAGATAACAGCTTTAGTGACAAGAGGACAGACACGAACACAGTGGGATATAGTCGTTACAATATATATATGCATTTTTCTTTTTTTTAATATAATTTATGTACACTTAATGTATGGGTTCATTTCTCATTACATCTAATTAATTTAGTTTGTAGATATGTGAAGTTCCTTGCTCGCATGTGAACATGTAATTTTTATATTCATTGACATTTTATTTTCTTTCTTTTTTTATTATTATTATAAATATATTATCTGCATAATATCATTTCATCTATTGTGTTAAATAATATAAAAAAATAAAATTAATTATTAAAAAATTAGAGAACTGATGTAAGTACTTTTATGATGGAATTAAGACATCACCAAGCAAGCATTATTCATAATGGAATAAACTTGCTTTCTGCTAGACGTCTTAATCCAATACTAATATATTTTATACTGAAGTGGTAGTATTATGCTGAATTTACGTTTTCGATGTCTGAGTTTGTAAGGTGACACGTTGGCTGAGTTCGACGGATCCGTGGACACGTAAAGTTGATAGTAACGAACTAAAATTTCTCGTATTTATACATCTGCAGAAAGTATAAATAGAGAATTGCTTTAGCAAACATTTCTTGTATTTAAATAAAATATATTTTTATTGAATTTCCATTTAGCGTCCACCTGCCATGAAACAGGGAAAATTACCATTTTTCTCAGATAAGTTCACTTATTAGTTTATCATTTTGCTTCTGGTATCATTTTTTGTCATTCTTTTAAATTCTTGTTTTTCTGCCAGCGACACGGGTAATAGATTTTATTTGCATTTCGTATAATACGTCACTGTATAGTTGTTAGATCCAAACGTTAAATTAATATCTTACGTAGTCTTAGCAAGTTTTTTCTTTTAATGAAGGTATTGTTCACATTTTTGTTTATTTTTTTTTTTTTACATAAATATAATTTTTCGAGATCGTGGGGCTTATATTTTATTAAAACTGAAAAATTTATTATCAATTAATTTTTTCTGTCTAAGGTTGTTTGAATTCTCCTTTACCCTAATATTGCTCGTGTACATGTATGTTTGCTTTCTATATTATATATATATATATATGCATATCATTTTATATTCCCCGAAATCACAATACATAAAGCAACAACAACAAGAAAAAATGCAAATTTACGAATATTTCTCCGGGTGAGATAAAAAGGTTAATTGCTTTGTTATTTGCACATTATTCGTATGAAATTAATTTTGTGACGATCCTGTAATAAGTTTCAACTTCCACTTCCACACAATTAAATTAAATTTACGATTGTTTTTCGTCCTCTCACTGATCACATTTACTATTTCATCGATTTTCTTCCCGATTTATCAGTGAATATCCGTTTCGGAAAACACGCATAGTGTACCTAAGAGCGATCAAATTGACCCGCACCGTTGTCCTTCAATTGTACTTCGATCTTAAATAGCGATAAATTTTTTGATTGCCATGGAAAACTGTACGAAGTTGATGAACAGTTGAAACTGCTTTTATCGACGTGAATTTTAATGAAAAACTTTTATTTATTATTATTATTATTATTATTATTTTTTGAGTAATTGATTTTTATTTATTAGTTGCTTCTACGAATTTTAGGAATGTTCTCTTCATATGTGAAGCAAACGGCCGCCATTTTGCAGAGCTTGTATCTCAGACTTACCCAACTCAGGCAAATAGTTTTCATTCAGCATTCAGTTGACAAAAGTTCGCAAAACATAATTAATTTATCATAGAGAGAGATTAACAACAACAGGAATGTATTTGTAGCTAATATTATAAAATAACACCACATGTTGCAAATTCTTAAACCTAATCCTAACCACGTTTTTATAACGTTTTATAATGCAATGTGCACGTGACTCGCAGTCACTTATAAGAATCATGGAAATAATTAATATGTGATTGTTTCTGCTCCCAGTCGTAAACATAAAATATGAAACGTATATAGAGAAGAGAGAATCGTCAAAATATATGAGAAAAAATGTGTGTGTTGATGCAAGCTCTACATAAATTACGATTTAAGAAATTATCAAATGTGATACCATGGTTACTATACTGGTATGCACATTTCCCTAACGTATCCTTGCCCTACATTTTATCCTCGATCGGGTCCTTTTTGTACGGGATGCGGGATTCCTTTCCATGTGTGTGTGTGCGACGCACACCATGGTGTAATAATAAATATTTTATGAAAAGGATTTTTTTTCACTGTTGACTGTTAATTTAAAGCAAAGTAGAAAAAAATATTGGAAAGTGAATATGAATATGAAACAAGCAAAAAATTGCAGTTTAAGTTAAGTTAAGTAACAGTCGAACTTGATCGAACTTGATCCAACTTGATATTTCAATCATTAATTCGAAGTAGAATAAGTGATTTGTCTATTGTTTATGCCTAGAAGAGCAATAATGACTTGAAATCCCTTCAATTTGTGCGAAAGAGGACATGACTAAAAAACATATTTAAACTTCCAATGGAGTTTAATCGTCTTACTAACACATACATGGCAACATAGAACAACATTAAAATCGCATAAAATTAACATATGTAGATATGTATGGAAACGGCGTTGATATTTGCTTTGTATCGATCGTAGCGGATCACCGGTAAGTACAGCATTGTTTGCATACTTTGCGAAAAAAAACAATAGATTGTTACGAAGGAATGCTGCTCCTAACATCGGCAGCAGCGTTAAGAACGCAGGTTTTTCAAGCACTATTCGTCATTAGCAAATCAATTTCTTATTTGCTTCCCTTCAACTTACTTTTAACATTACCTTTACCATGATACATGCCAACTATAAAATTTCGCGATCTTTTCTTTAGGAATTGCAGACGTGATCGAATCAGTACAGATTGCGCCAAGAGCTCATGTGCGAAATTTGCAAATTTCTATCTTAATTTAGGCGATCGTGGCCCGACATTCAAACGAGCATAAGTAAGTTGATTCAGCATTTCGTGTTGATCTCTGGGTAGTATTCAGCAAGTGCTGTGCTATTATGCGCGGAATGAAAAATTAATCCTATCCACATCTTTTGGTAGCTTTAGAGTTTGCTTTATCTCGTAGCAGATACATCCAGCGTTATTTAAATTTATAAAATCACTTCATAAAACGCTTGCTTCTAGCATTTTCATAGATATAGTAACTTATTAATGGCCATCAGTCATCCTTTTCACGTTAGTCTAAGCTAAAATTATCAAGGATATTCAATATTTAATTCAATTTGAAAAGTGAAAATTTGACAGACTTCTTGTCTCAGATTGCATTACACGGAACGTAGTTTATTAAAAAAATTTTTATAAATTTATCTAATACTAAATTGAAAAATCAAGAAATGATTGTAACGAGCGAAAAGACATAACGGAATGAATTGTCGCCTGTTATCGTAATTCTACTTTGTATAGTAAACTAAAATTCACAATATATCCGCTTAATAACAACACTCAGACAATAGTGCCCGTCTATTATCGCTGTCGCGCGCCGTTGTACAGCTTTATCCTGCTAAACAATTACGTGAAGTATTCCTTGCATTTGTGTTTTTCGATAAATACGTTTAGGTCGTATGTAAAATATTGAGAAAGTTTCCGGTAAAATAGAAGCGTGAGCAAACACCACTTTTTCCGTCGTCGTCGTCGTCATCGTCGTTGCTCTCTCATCATCTTATCATCATCTCAATGTAGTGCGAATAACAAACAGTAAGTATAGTATGCCATAAACCCGATTGAGTTTGCTCGAACATTCAAAAATATATCTTTATTTGTAATTGTGAGCATAATGACAAGTCTGCTGCTGTACGCGATAACAAAATTACGAATGACATCTAGTTAAGGCATAAAATTGTCATCTCTCTTCCCAATATCATACCCTACAACACTTGTAGTACAGAATATATTAAGTTTGTGCTGCTGTATCTAGTACCCGAAAGGACTTAAGATAGGCTCACCTATTATCGTACAAAGTAATTTTTTGAATCAACATAAGCTTTTCCATCGGTCCATTTATCCGTCTGATATGCCCATACATTTTCATATATAATTTACATTCGCGATTTTTGGCATAATTTAAAGAAATTCGATGCGGTACCGTGTTTCGGCGCAAACTATGGATGGATATTCGACTGCATCCCGTATAACGCTTGATTTGTTGAAAGTAATTATAGGCAAATATTGAAATTTTTGAAATTTCTCAACAGAAATAGCTCAGTATAAATATATCCAAGCACACTAAATAGATGTGAAGAATTTCAACAGGATAGACCGATTTTTGGTGCCTCCGTGTAAGCTTTCTCCTAACGATTTGGCCCTGCATCGATATTAAGACTCCCATGGAAAGAATGCCTTTACATATTAACAAGGCATTATTTTTTGTCTTTTATCTTGAAAACATATTATAGTAAATGCGGCGTAGAATATTTAACGGCTAGCCTTGCATTGCTTTGCCTTGCCTTGCCTATAATGCTTTTATTTGTTTTGTATTCAGATTTCCCTTTTTCTAGTTTTTTATTTTTATTTCTGCTAATTTCTTTATTTTACGCAATTCAAGTCAAAAGTTTTCAATATGTCTTTACATAAGAAAGTTTTCCTGCATTTATTTGTGAAAATGCATCAAAATAAAACATTAACCGGAATCGCAAGCGTTTTTTTATATGCGCTTGTAAAATATACGAATTTAAACCTTGAACCATAAAAGCTTAATCTCAAATCTTAAGTAGGCGATGAATATCGCAAATGAAAATTCCTACTTCATCGACAAGCTTCTGTAAAGAAAAAGAATAAACTATGAAGAAACCAAGCAAAGGCAGAAACGTACCGTTGACCATATATCTCCAAGCTAACTTAGCACATCGGTCTTTTTTATTTTTTTCTTTTATCATATCATATAAAAAAAGTAAAAAAAGTGAAAACATCGCAGTGTTGCAAGTCCAACGATCAAATACCCTACACAACTTTGCCTAATATAAAGAAGGACAAATTATTGTACCTTGTTTCATATAAAGGCACATTTTCCATTCGAAAGCAAGATGATCCAAAACATGATCCAATAGATCGACATAAGCCTTATTCCGAGGGAATTGGAAAATTGCCTCGTCTGATCTAAATTTTTCACATCAATTTAAAATGCCGATCCACTATTACTCTACGATTTTTGTCGAGACATTGAGAAGTCTAAGAGTCAATATTGCTTTCTAAAACTCTCCGCCCATATCTTAATAGATACCGTAATAATCCGGTCTCTTCTCGTCATTAACATACCATTCATTATTAAAATACAAGTGTTTTAAAGAGAGAGAGAGAGAGAGAGAGAGAGAGAAAAGAAAATTGCATATAATTAAATATTAAATTTTTTTTATAATATTTTTTTTTATATTCAATCGGCATTACCAAGTATTCAAACATTTGTAGACTTAATTTTAAAATTTGATTTTTTTATGACTTCTTACTCTGTGACGTACATTCTGCGGTTTTCCCGATTCTTTTTACCTATTTTCTTTTGCCATTGCACAACATTAAAAGGCAATGCATAGCAAAACAAATTTGCAAGAGCTTTGTGTTTGCTTTGCATAGATGGACGGATAGACAGACGGTGTATACATGATATTCGCTCCATTATTATGCAAAATGAAAAGAGAAAAAGCAAAGAAACACAACCAAAAGGGGATCGGCATAAATGGAATGGTAACGAAAAGGAGAAGCGCCTGATATAACTTTAAAACATTATGCACCGTGACATTATCTTAAGGGCCTGATAATTGTGGTGCCTTTTTCGCGCTATATGTAAAACTCGGTAATGAACTTACTTTCGAAAAGTATGCAAGAGAATTAATTTTTATTTTAATTGATTGCGTAACCAAAGGCTAACTGCCAAGATTTTAAGGAAAGATATTTTGGCACTTTAACCACAATATCATGCGCGTATCACAATCATGCAAGAACATGCAAAACTTTATGATTTTTTCATATTTATTGCAATTAAATCAGTTCTTGTATACTACGGTAATAAAAAAGAAAAAAAAACAAATTAAATAATGCAAAATAAGTAAAAAATATAGTATTTAATAAAATTAATAATTTTAACCAATCAGATGCGTGCAGCTAATAAAAGTGCCAGTACTTAAATACAAAAAAGACGACAAAATATTTAAATATTTGAAGAAAAGTTCTTAATTGGGGAAAAGTATGTTAATACTACACTGAACAAAAAATTACAATAACTACACTTAAATATCACTGAAGGGAATCTTAACATATAGGATTTCTTCTACTGGAAAACGAATAAATGGAAAGAAAACTCGCGTTTCTTTAATAAAAACAAAAAAAAAAAAAAACAAAAAAATTAACTCAATAAATCGCTAATGTAAGTGTTGGTGTATGATTGGGGTTTTTTTCTTTTTTTCTTCTAAATATTTTACCATACTAAACACACTGTTTACCATTGGCATGATTGACTTTATCCATAAAGGAAAAACCTATGCACAATTGAAATTGAAAATTCTATGCGGGATTGATTCAGTTCTGCATAAAACTTTTGCAGTTGTACACCGAATTCTTTATAGAGCGGTACAAAGTGAATGTGTAGTGTTATTGTTGTCGTTATTGGTGGCATTGCGCTTTATCGTACTTACTTTTCAAGGTCAAATTTTTTCATAAACATAATCAAAAAAGAAAATATTTGGGCAAGACAATGACATTTAAAATATTTTTGAATTTTAATGTGAACTTTTCTCTCTGCGGCCCGCAAGTGAAATGAGCTGAAATCCGTTGCAATTAAATAAATGGGTTTAAGCTTTTAAAAGAGGAGAACAAGAAAGCAGCGAAACAGTTCACCGGTCTTAATAAACTTTTATCCGCTTAAAACATACAATAGCCCAAGCATAGGAACTTTGCTTATTTTCATTTACAATCCCATTGTTAGATAATAATTGCCATCATTAAGCTTTAAAACCGCAAATTCGTTGTGTTGGTCTAATTCAAAAAACAAAAATTCGAATCAATGAGTTGTACTGTTTGCGGTCTTTTTGGTGGTCTAAAGAAAATTGAAAACGTATGCAATGCGAAAGCTTTACAAAACGAACCAACAACATATTACAATATAACTGCATGCGCTCGCATACCCACAATAAGGGTTTGCTTCACCCATACTCATTTAAATAAGTGCTTGCCACTATTAATGTGTTGCTTACTTTGACTTCTCTTCGTACTGCTTTTATAATTGCGATGTTAGTTGGGTTTGTTGCTTTTTATAATAGTCTACTTATAACCTTTTCTGACAAAGCACGTAAATGTATTCATTTGAAACAGTGCTGTAGTCAGAGAAAATAAGAAAAATTAGGGGCACTACAAAAATGTAGGATATGTAGACCGATCAACTGCTACAAAAGTCACACTAGATTTATTGAATATCTGCAATATCTTACTATGTAATTGCTTCAATAATTTCCTCGAATCCGGAACTACTTGAAAAAAAGTAAACCTAGTTTCAAATTCTTTCATTTGCACCTTTGCCCCTAGTCCAATCCAAACATCAATGAAATTAGTCCAACGAACGGTCCAGACTACCTCGTCAGAAAAAACTACAAAATTGAAAGTCTTTCGCCTAATGTTGCTTGTTGCGTGCCTGCGCTTACCTATTGCACTTCGAAAACGTGCGCTATGCTTGGATATATTGGAGCACAGGTACTATGACACCAAGTTCCAAGTTCCTTAAACAATTAAGAAAAATTTCTAGACGTAGATGTGTCGGCGCAATACAAGCATTTTTCAAACTTTAATAATTTTTATCCTTTTGATCCGGATTTTTAACATCATGATCAATATTAAAATAGCATTCTCCACTGGTTCATGGGTATATTTTCGATAACAGCTTAATAAGCTTGTCGGTCTGAGAGAGCAATGCAGTTGAGATTTTAAAAAACTCATCCTATGATTTGTTTATCCACTAGTGTTATTTAAAAAAAAAGATTGAAATGATCCTGCGGCTTATACTTTTTCCCGTTACCTTAAATCCATGAAACTTCTAAACGAGTACGCTTATGATAAACATGTGCATGTGGATGTGTGCATTCTATTATTATTGTTACTGTTTCCACAATTGCTGTTTTTAACCTCAAAAATTTGTACATGCGTGAGTATGTGTTGCTTTCATTTTACACACACTTTGCTGTTACTGTGTGTTGACGTAACTACATTTTATAACTTCCGTAATCTGAAACACTTGATAAGAGTAAACATGCATTAGTACATTTGTTTTTCTCCTCTTTTTTTTTTTTTGTTTGTAAAAAAGTCATCATCATCCGTAAATAAAGCAGCACTTGAAAAAATATTCAATGGAAATTGAAACTGCCTTCAATTATGAAACAAATGTGAGAGCTTTATGCGTTGTCTTTGATATTGTGGACTTAAAAAAAGAAAAGAAATGAAAAAATATTTTTTTTATATTAATTTTTACTTTCAAACACAAACTTTTTGATCCTTAGAGCAGTTAAGTGCACCCCATAAAGTTTTTCAAACTTATATACAAAGATTATTGCCGTTTTTCATTATTCAGCTGCAAGCATTCCGAGATGAAAAAACCATTTAAGAGATATGGCACTGCAATGAATAAGAAATGATTAAATGACCATTTTGTCTGGCTAGCCTTCGACAATACGCGGGAACGACTAAATCTTTAAATCTTCATAACCGCTCCTAGTGTTCGAATTTAATATGAAAAAAAGACTGGTTTAGTTTTGATAGTAAATTAAAATGCAACATTTACACGAACCTATGTAATAAAAGAGGTTGCATACCTTTTGGAAAAGTAAAAACTTAATATCTTATCCGCTTTCAAGCACACAGGTAGGCAATCAATCTGTTTTGCGTTCCGCAGGAATTTTAGAAGCAAATCTGTTGCATATTTTAAGCAGATGAGCAAAAGATGATAAAGTTTTGTATATTTCCTTTCTTTCTACTCTCGATTTTTTGCGCCTTGATTTCCCAAAAAAATAAGTTTTTTTCTGTTACGGTATCACCAACAGTACAAGGATAATAATATCTACACCACGTAGCCATATGTTACTTATATATAATATTAGGTAAAATTTTTGTTTATGTACGTGTTTCTCGAAGTACTGATTATCTTCCATCTATATGCCTGGCAAATTAAAACGTTGCAGATAGTTAAGGCCAGCTTTTATACACCCATCACCTCCCATCGCATAATAAAATTTTCCTCCAAATCTTCTTCAAATTTTACATTTTGTTGCTATATAAAGCTTTACTTTGCCCGCGAACGTTTATATAGGCAGGAGTCCGAAAAATAGACCTATGTAATCCAAGTTTACCACTGCAATTTTGCATGTCAAAACACTTCTTTATGCCAACCAACTTTCGTCGATAAATATTAAGGTTTCGACTTTGTTGCCCTATACAGGCGTACACTTTCTAAAGATTTTTCTCAATCCAATTTTTTAACATTTATTTTTATGTGAGCCATTTTTAAAAATACAGCTTTTTATAAGGCGTGATTGTAAAAATTGTCTATTCAATGCGTTTTAAATATTCCGCCTTTTCTTAAATTTCTTAAAAATGCTTAAATCGGTTCCGCAAAAGAATCTAAATCAATTGATATAATAAAAGTGGACCTCCTAATGGAGGTCCCCAAGTCCTCCTGGACATTGCAAACATCTACAAAAATTTAAGGTGAAGCCAGCATAAAAGAGGTAGGCTTTGAAAGCGTTTTCTACTATTTTATGTTCTCCTGAAAGGCGACAATTGGGCAGGAAACTATTGTAGTTTTCTTAGAAAGACATTTTTAATTTTTATTACATATTTAGATGATGTGGAAGAAGAGACATTACGTGAAAAAATTGTGGCCTGGAAAACCCCCCTTGTGCCCATCTCAATTTACAATAGTAGTAAAGTAGTAAACAGTTAATCGGAAAACCTCGCTTTCGAACATAAAATCGTTTAGGAAAGAGAATGAAGAAGAATACTTGAATACGGAAGGACATTTTCATTATACTGGAAATACAGAAGAACAGTTTTTGTGTTTGCCATACGAATGTTGCTTTAACATCTTTAGAACAAGATTAGTTAGCGCACGACACAAGATTTTTTTGATAAACTAATTAGCAAATGTTTTATTAATACAAGAAAAGTCGCGCTTTATAAAGAAGCCCAGGTCCCCTTACTAACTTTATATTATTGCAAGTGTGATTACATTGCAAAAAAATTACATGTTATTGGTATACATTGTGCACTTTTTAGCTAACAACATACGTATACACGCAAACACGCGCACATACATACATTAATCTTACTAAAGCTAATCTCATAATTAACTCTTGTTGCCCGGCATTTATGCTACCGCCCACATACACACTTTACATACTGCCCCTGTGGTTGGTCTTTTATATACGGTATGCAAATCAATCATGCCTGTTCGAAAGACATGCATGTACAGTCCGTCAAAAAGTTGTGCTGACGTCGGTGAAAATTACGAAACGCATTCTAAGTACATTTTGATATTAAACAAATGCACAAACCAACATTAGTTTAACAAAAACCGCTTTCTGATCCTTATGGTAGATTGACGTCACTAAAACTTATTACCCAACTAAGCGTGCTTTTTCGTACAGATATAAGGAGAAACACACCATTCATCCTCACTTAAACGAAGCGAAGCTAGGCACACTATTATATCAAGTTCGCATAGCGCGAATGCCCCAACTGGAACAATTGAACGACAGGTAGACGAGAACAGTAATTCATATCATTTTTACTCGCCTGACTACAACCTAATTCAAAATTTTATATCGCATAGAGGCGCTATGATATATACGCGCAATTGAATTGTATTCCTGTGCCAGCAACAAGACAACACTTAGAATCCCGCATTTACTTCTCTACGCATAAAGTTCACCGTCCAGACATATACGTTGCATTTCCAGTTTATCTACAAAAGCAAAAACGCGGATAGGATGATATACTAAAATGTCTGCGATACTCTTTCCAACTCAATAACTTCTAAGTTACACAATTTGTACTGTCGCACAGTCGTTGTTGATGGCCATTTCAATGGACATAGCACACCCTGGATTCAGCATTTGACCCGCATAACTCTAATGACAAACGTAAAATTTCCAAATACCATAAGGCAAATGAGGCAGAGATCAATAGATTGCTTAGACGTTGGAATTGGAAATATTATATCGTAAGCCACAACGATAATACAAAACATTATCATGCTTGGAATGCGGTCTTTCATTTCATTTGGAAGAACTTAAATTAAACCCAAAGACAAATGTCGATTTAATCAGAGTTGTAAAGACATAGTCATGTTCAAAGAAAAAGTATTCGAAATTTGGCGTTTTAATCCATACGACCTAAACGCTACGCTCTATAACACGTCTAGAAACGAATGCAGCCAGATGCTCCGCCGTGAAAAAGGTCCGCACGAGTAGCAACTAAATACCAAAATGCTGGTCTTGTCAAGTCTTTGATCGTGCGTAAAGAGGATCGGTAACCAATATACTGCGTCTATTGTGACTTTCCTCAAAAACAACCAAATAGCTGGTTGATATAGCTAACGTGATGGTTGAAATATTTACTTCGAGCCCCTCTTACTTACCAGGTAGTAATAAACCACTACTACCGCTTGATGGAGTAACATGTTCGATGCATACTGTATTCTTTCGAACGAAGGCCGTTAAAGAAATACGTAGCAATTTCAATACGTGAAAAACTAGGGAACCGACTTACAGCTCAGTCATAGTTATAAAAAGTACGTTGCTACACCTACCAGACCATTGCGCAATCTCTTCAGCAAGCGCTACCATGCGGCATTTCCTCCACTGGCTGGAAGATTACCAATGGCCAACTAGTAACCGCGAACAGAACCCCTACCGATCCTGCAAACTATTGCTTAAATGAAATCTGTTCCGCTATAGCTAAGATCATCCTCAACTACCATCTGACGGTATATCTAGAATCCAACGATATAGTTAGCGATAAGCAGTATGGCTGTCACATAAATCAGTCGACATACGAGCTAATGTCTTGCCTCATCGGCAAGTGAAACCGAGCTACTCGGCACTTTGACGAAAGTATGGTCGTTGCACAAGATATCCCCAAGCAGTTCGCCAGAGTATGGTTTGATGATCTCGTGTCCAACTTGATCGCATTTGTTTTCGACAATATTGTTGCTCGATTTATATCGGGCTTCCTAGATAGGAATTGTAATCGACGGCTACTCTTCAAACGAATTTTACTTAGATGCAGATGTACCACATAGCTCTGTGCTTTCCTGCTATGCATAACAGAAAGCTGCGTTTGCAAACGACAGCACTGTATGTCACTCGTTTTCTTTCAGCAAAAATCATGAGGCCTAGTATCTGACTTAATATCGCATTGATTATATTTTAACGCCAACAAAATCCAACGCTGTCTCTTAACGCGCAGAAAAGGTGATCAAAAACCCTTCTCTTATTAGTAACTTTTGATATTTTAGGCCTGCGAATACAAAATGAGAGAACATGTATTCGAAGTGTTGAGAGCTGCTACCAGAGATTAGATTAGGTTTTTTTTAAGCGGTTTAAAAAATATTTAGCTGTATCCGTGACAGTGAGAGTGTATCCGAACTTTCGGAAGGATCTCCGAAACTAACTTTCTTGGACTTATGATGTGCTTACTGAATTTGATTCAAATCAGAAACTATTATAGAAGCGCGTATATAGTCACTATTAACCGTAAAGTTGGACCTTTGGATAAAGGAAGCAAGCCATCTTGGAATAAAAGCAAAGTGGTGCGTAAAAAATGTGATGTCACTTTTTCGCTTAAGTATGCAAATAGTACGCTTTGCTTATTTAATGATAAAATACAAGCTTTCGCCGAAAGATCTCTAGAAATTCATAGAGTCTCTTATAACTTAAGCTCTACTGCTAGAAAACATATGGTTAATTCTGAGGTAGCACAACTGGGCCGAATTGCAATTCATGTCTCGGACGAGGAGTACATAAGTGATGACGAGGTTAAATGCGTGAAACACGACTTATATCTAACAAAATCTCCAGGTCTGATGACATCAAAATTATGGCTTTAAAAGGAGTTCAAATTTTCATTGGCATAATTCACCGATGCGTCAAACATAACATTGTCCACAGATGTGGCAATCGGCCAAAGTATTTCTAAGCCAGGCAAACCACTAACTAATCTTAACAGATGCGCATCTATTAGTGACTAGAGCGTTCTTAACAAAGTATTAAAAACAATTTCGGACTGACTTATGTCTTTTTGACATTGGAAAAGCTTTTGATTCTATTTGGCAACATTGTTTCTTAGACTTCCGTTTCTCGAAGCTAAATTATACCGAACGTTTTTGAGTGTAAGATATTTTTGAGTTTCTCTTTTAGATAAATTTTCTGATTTCTTAAATATTCCTGCACATGTCCTGCAAGGATTCGTTCTGGTTTAAATTTTGTATTCGATTTTCTCTTCTGACTTTCGACACCGTAATAAATGTATCGTCGCCTTATAGACCGATAATATCCGTACATACTGATGGCATGAGCTTGTTTGCAAATACAGTTAACAAGTTATTTAAATAAATGGAAACTTAAGTTAAATACACATAATAATATAAGATAAGCCACTGTTTCACTCGGAAATGTGTTGCGTTCTCCCTTCACCTCGTTTAACAGTTCTAAGGTCTAAAAATTCTTTTTTCTGATCACGTTAACTACTTGGCTTTTACACTGGACAAAAAGTTAATCTACCGCAATTGTGTTCAGCCTATCAAGGACGAATACAACGATGCCATAAATATTCTATATCCATTACTAAACAGATAATATATACTGAATACTGTAGATAAGATTCTCTTATGTCAAGTTGTTTTTCGATCCATTATATGGTATGCCTATCCATTATTGGACAACTGTGCCAAAATAAATTATTGAAAATGATGCTAAACTTGCCTAAGTACTTTTTCACCAAAAATTTTCACAAACTAACATATGCGGTACATCGTACACGTTGTATGAATTCTAATACTCTCTGCTTTTTTCAATTACAATGATATAGAATTAAGAACATAGGTAACATTCTTATGAGAGAGTATGGCAAATGGTTCCGGTTAATTCACTCCTTCTACAATAAAGCCAAACTTCAACTTCATAATAACACATCGACTATACAAGCGAGGCTTGCTATTAAAAAGTACTGTGTCTGTGTCACAACAACAACGTGTAAAAGTTTATATTTTGCGCGAAAGATAGATGAAAAATGTTATTAAACCCTCGCCCTAGCGCACTAGCGTCTTAGCTTCTTAACTCTCAGTTGTATTATCCAACGAACGTTTCCAATGACAATCGGACAAGATATTAAGCACTTCAGAGTATTAAATGTGCAATTTTCCGCCTTCAAATTATTAATACACATTTGTTTTATTGTTTTCTTTTTTTTTTTTAATATTTGTAGTAGTAGTGGTAGTGGCAGTAGTATAAAAACTAATCAAGGAAAATTATGCCAACACGTTTCACGAGACGCAATAACAATCGATTTTATTATCTAATTTATATTGCGGGTTATGTTGATATTATTATTTTCATAACAAATGTTATTTTCCTAACCCCGTATAAATGTATACGGATATGTATGTAGGAAAATGTGTACGGGTAGTAAAACGTGCGAAAACTGACATTTATATTCACAGCCCTTGCACATACAGGGGGGGTGGTTATGAAAATACATAATCAATTTACTTGTCCCTAATCAATATTCTAGAGAAAGTTTTTTTGAGCAAAAAGTTAAAAATTTCCTAGTAATTTATTACAGCAACCTATAAATGATGTACAAATGCTAACTTTATCACGTGCTTCATTAGCCGCTGAGATTCATATTGCAAATTTCATCAAATTTCTGTGTATACCTGATCAGTGTGTGTATATGTTCGAGCGGCATTGTGAAATTTCAGGTAACAGGTGTTCAATATTCATACTCAGTTAAACCACTGTCTCACCGAAATCATATGAAGCAAATTTTTCATCGGCATAACGTGCATCTCCGTGGCGTAAGCACAGATGAAATTTTCATTTCTGCAGCGCACTGTTAGTTGGCATATGTGTTTTCTTTCAACTACGTCCACCATACATAGTATAATATATTGGCGATTGCCAAAAGTTTCCATCGCGTAGAAATGTGTAAAGTGAGCGAAATAGGTTTGTTTTCGATCAGTGCATATATGTTGGCTCCGCTCCATTTTCAGTCTGAAATTCAATAAAATGCTGGTGAAAGAAGAGACGAAAGATTTCTTTAATTCTATTTCAATGTGACTCTCGTTAAATCAACCCGGGCGGCTATGATTTGATTTTAAAGTCTCCCTTACATTCCTTTTTCATTTTGTGTCTTTATGTCCGAAAGTGAGTTTTTACTATCGTAAATTATATCTCTTGTGTTTATCCAAAGCAATTTTATGCTCTTATTAAACAAGAATTGTTAACCCAATAAAAAACGTTTAAAATTAAAAACATCTACTAAGATTAAAGTGAAATTTTTTTTTTTTTTTTTTTTTGTATTCTCCGCTCAACGGTAAAAGTTTTCATTTTTTCCTTGTTTGCACTCATTCGTCCAACGTGGTGACTGTTCGAAGTTTCCCCTTGAACCCGATGTAACTTATACAAAATAATGGGTAAGAAAAAAACTTCACGACGTGTTTTCATCGAAATTCAAACATATTTTTTTAAAATAATTTACCTCAACTTTATTAAAAAAAAAATATTAATAAACTTTTGTTATATCACTGGAAAATCCATAGAAACTCTGGGATTTCTAAGCAAAAAACTAAAAACCAGAATACAAGCTCGTAGTGAACTCCGTTCCACTACTAATCAAAAATGTATGAGTTCTTGCTCATTACAAACACACATGTTTGAAAGGCTGAAGCAAGAAGGCTGAAATTTTCCGCATTTACAATACTTTACGAAGAAGTCTGCTATTTATGTGCAAAGACGGAAAAACTTAGAAATGATTATATTTATTAATCATAAGGTAAACAAGATAGTGTAACCGCTGTGGAGTGTCTGTGTGATAAAGAGTAAGCTCCTTCCACCTACTATTACCGAACGACGTTTGCATACTCCGATCTTTTTGGTCTTTTGTGATATATGTACATATAGTTTTATGATACAAAAGAGGATAATCAGATCGGGGACATCTATGTTACAAGATACTTAATCCCGCAGCGATGTAATAAGATGAAATATATCATAGTATAGTATAGTATAGTATAGTATAGTACAGTATAGTATAGTACTAGTATAGAATAGTATTAGTATAGTATAGTATAATATAGTACTAGTATAGTACAGTATAGTATAGTACAATTATAGAATAGTATTAGTATAGCATAGTATAATATAGTATAATATAGTACTAGTATAGTACAGTATAGTGTAGCACTAGCATAGTATAGTATAGTACCGTATAGTATAGTACTAGTATAGTACAGTACTAGTATAGCACTAGTACAGTATAGTACTATTATAGTATAGTATAGTATAGTACTACTATAGTACAGTACAGTATAGTATAGTATTAGTCTAGTATAGTATAGTATACATACAGCGGCCGTTTAAGTTTTTAATGAGCTAAGGCTGGCGTTTTCGATTGCATTAGATGTTCTACTCTTTTTTTTTTTCTTAGATTAACTAATGATCTTTTCACTTTTTGTTTAAGGCAATTCGACCAGTTGAAGAGGAATAGACACTACAGCAGGCTTAGAAACCGTAGTTTTTTTGGCAGTTTGTGTGGCGTGGAAGGATATAGATAAATAATACACGAGGAGGAGGTTATTACGCGCACACTTAAGCATTAAAAAAATTATTTTTGCCAAATAATAACGAAATGACAACACAAGGTCGATTCTCGCGAGACGCGTTGAATTGAATGAGGGAAATTATTTAACCTTCATGCCAGTAGCTACTACAGTACGTAGAGGATTGATAAATTATTATTTAAATGCATGAAAACAAGCACAAAAACTAACTAACTAGCATTAACTAAAGATGTTTTTTTTTTTTTTTTTGCGAACCTTCTGGTGATGTGTTTTCGCTTTTTTGTATTTTTTAAGGCACTGTAGTATATTTTTTGCTTCCAATTTTATCAAGTCAAAAAGAAGTTTTGAAGTATTATTCAATACAAGCTTCTGTGTCGTAAGAAATATATTTTTTCACCCTCGACCCATAGATACGGTTTTTAATAAGCGAAGCTCAATTTTCGGTGCTGTATGTAAACTTCATTTGGCTACTATATGTTTTCGTGATGAATACCGTGTGCATTAGAAGGATGTCTTTTTTTTTAATTTCTCGATTATACCAACCACTGAAGTGTGGGGGCATATATACTTTGCCAAAAGTTTCCAACACTCAAAAGGAAGTTTCAGATGCCTAACACAGTACAATGTTAGCCAGTGCCAAATTCGCAATGAACGTAAGCGTGTCCGTCCGGTTTGTTTTCCATTTGTGCGTCTGGTTAACTGTGTAGTATCTGTGGTAAGCACTCTGCCGTTCACAAAAATGAAGATACTGTCAGTCAAAGGACACACTTACGATGCAACATAGCTTACGCCTGCACCCTTGCTTTTCATGTTTTTTACCCATTACTCATAAACTACAATAGGTACGCGATAAAAATGTCCATTGCCATCACACAAAAGTAGAAGCAAACGGTCACGCCTACTCAATATTAAAACGTAAGGAAGTGCGGTTTTTTCTTTTGTTTAGTTTTTTGAAGTGGGAATAAAAAAGTCGGTCACAACCGAATATAATTTTCTCACTTGTTTTTATTTAACTTTTAAATGCATAAATTTTGCTTCGTCAGGAATTCTTAATTTTTATAATTTTTCAAACATGGATGGATATCTTTGCATATATACATTTTTGTTATGTACGCGTATACCGACGTTCACGCTTCTCTTTCATTTTATAAATTAAAAGCAAAACTAAACGAAAAAAGACAGATTGTGCATCGCCGGGCAACCAGTTAACATGATAGCGCGCCAAAAAAAACAATAAATAAATTGGGACAAATATCTTAACGATCGTCGCTGCTCGACTCTGCTTTTAGTATCATTTAAAACAAATCATAAATATTATTTATGAACATCATACAGGAAATTAACAGCAGCAACAATAACAAAAAATCCCCCCGTAAACTGGCAGAGGACAGGGAATAACAAAAAGAACATGTAAGAAAATTATATTCGACTATGGCAGCATATTCCATGGCCATCACCTAAAAACTCAAAGAAACTGAAATGCCGATACTATCTAATATTGGGTAGGTGTGGCCTATTAGCTTTTGAAAACAGACTTGTTTGCAATTTTTTCGATACTGGAAGCATGTTCTTCTACCGATTTGGCTCATGTCCAACACTAACCTGGAAGCAAGAAGTTTCAATTTTCAAATAGATAGACGGACGCATAGGTTCTCTGACCCGCGTCCTTCTGGATGTTGCAAACATTTTAACAAAAAGAATACACGTCCATCCTTACGCAATGAAGATGATGAAAATAAAGGGCAAAACTTACCCATTTATTTTACCATGGTAGTCACTTAACAAACCTTGACAACTGGGCTATATAACCTCTCATATATATTGTACGTTGACAACCGAAGGCAACGGTTTCATCAGATTCATGCTTATACGGAAATTGTACATCCGCTTATAAATAAATAAAATGAAATATATGTATATGCGAACGGATGTATGTATTCATGAGCAAATGCTTATTTGGATGGGTTTTCATCTTAAAGCCGGCAAAACTTGTATCATAGTAATTATTTTAATTGCGCATACTGGGAAAAAGAAAATTCTTTACAATGGCTGGCATAAAGCTCGAAAATGAAATAAAAATTCTTCATGTTTGGATATGTCGGGCCCTTTAAATAAACTCAAAAAGCAAGCTTAGTACGTGTCCACGTAATTTTAAGCAGGTTAATAGATATTATTAGAACCAGTTAAAGGAAGCAAAGTCAATCAGTTTCTTGTTTCCAGTTCACCGTACACAACATCTACTTTAAACATAAAACGCCTACAATTTACGTTCAATGTTTCGCCGCATAGATTCATCTCCAAGCAACGATATGAAGTAAATTTGAAAGAGTCTTCTCAGTCAATTCTAAGCAAGTCCGCTTTTTAAAACCTATTTTTCTCAGCAGGCAGAGCTGTGATGCTAGTCAGTCATATATGTTATTACATTTCACAAATTCAGATTTTTTTGTTTTCTTTCTGTTTGTACGTAAAACAATTTTCTTTAGATTTATTTTGTTTTCCTTTTATGGTTGTTGTTCTTGTAAATGCAACTCTAAAAATGCATTTCTAAAGTAAGCTTATTAGAAACGAAAAAAAAAAAAAAAAAAATAAAAAGAGTGTTAATGGGAAATAGTGAATAACAATGTCATACATAATGCAACTTCAACCAAAAACCGAGGATGATAGTTAAGTTATTTTATGCGTAATAACGCTCCAGTTGAATGTCTTTAGGAATTATCTATATTCACTTAAAAAAAGCTCTGAAGCGACCTTTCAGGAGATATCAAGCTGAAAGTGAAGACTTTTAACGGTGTTGCTAAAGAACTACAATTTTGAGATGAAATTCTTGCTCTCTATTATTTATTTATTTATTTATTTATTTATTTATTTATTTTACTTATACATGAAACTCAACTAAAACAAATGACAGTCGAGTTCAATTGACTCTGATAAAAATCCTAAATTAATTGCTGTTAAAACTTAGTATAAGTATAATAAAACAAATAAGAAGGAAAAAAGAAAAAAAAGCATGTACACAACTAGCACGAAGCCCCACCCACAACCGGTACAGGACCAAATTGCAAATGAACCCCTAAGCCATCGCAAGCATGCATAAACTTGGCAACCGATCATAGTTGACAACAATTAATTTTCGAATCATAATGACTTTTAAGGGTTAAAAGCTAGTTTAAGTACGACATAAGTAAATCACGTGTATTAAGCAATGTTGCTTTAATGGACATTAAAGACTCCGGTAATGACAGTAAGTGATAGATGTCTTTTAGGTTCTTGCAAACAACTCTGAGCGGGTTAAACCGCTCATAATTATATTTACATTGACTAAGCTTAACAGAGATAAAGTGCCTAGAGAAGCGATTAGGGACATTAAAGCTTGTTTCACCAAGTAATGACGCCGAGTCAATAGCACCATTTACCACTTTGATTACGAAGGAAACGGTAAGACCAAATCTACGTTTCTCAAGAGACGGTAAGGACAACAAAAGCGACCTATTTTCATAGGGGGGAAGAGAGGCAAGAGAGGCAATCGGATCCCAAGCCAAAGTCCTAAGGGCAAACAGCAAGAATTGCTTTTGAACAGATTCAATTGAATCTACATAGCACCTATATGAAGGAGACCACACAACAGAGGCATACTCGAGTATAGATCTAACCACACACATGTGGACCACCTTTTTATAAAATCAAGCGCGGCCTAGCTTTGCTTAACGAGAGCTCAATATGCAAGTTAAAACGTAACCTATGGTCAAAGAGAACGCCTAAATCTGTGAACGAATCGACATCCTCCAACTTGTGCGAATCTATGAAATGCTGGGTAATGAATGACTTCCTTGTTGAGAAAGAAAGCTTCTTACATTTATTTAGGTTTAGCGTCATATAATTCAACGAGCACCATGCAACCAAATTGTTCAGGTCAATTCGAATCTGATGTGATTGCGATTCTATGGAAAAGGAAGAAAACAGTTTCACATCATTAGCATACATTAATATCTGGCTGGATTTAATCACCGAAGGCAAATCATTAATGTATAGATTAAATAAAATGGATCCTAAGTGGCTCCCTTAAGGTACGTCTGATGTAACGGGGACTTCATATGAGGTGAGAAAATTTAAGAAACATTCGTAGCGAGCCGTTTAGCTACGCCAAACGGACCGAAATAGCTGGGTAATAGTTTTTCTGGACCAATATGAGCCGTGACGTTTTTCACTTTATAAAACAACGCGGGTACCTGTCAAGTTCGTCAGTGCATCAGCAACCGGTCGAAAGGAAAGTGCTCTCCACGATCTTGATATCGTCCTCTACTGATATATTTCAATTTTAAGAAGATGACATCGTTTTCATGAATAGCTTTTCGGACTATCAACCTTTGGTTTTTGACAATGATGGGTAGGCGTTGACGCATTTGACTGACCATATGCGACGAAATTCCAATTTCCCCCTCAACAAGTCAAAAACCAAATGAAATTTAATTTCAGAATTATGGGCTTAGGACTATACATTTCACAGTCTTCGAGATCCTTATCATCAATTTCTCGTAAAGCCTACGCTCGTTTCTTCATTTCGTGACGTACGCTTCGCATCTCGCGTAAAGCCGTTGCAATCTGAAATTAATATGGAAATGTAACGTATGTTCATTTAATTTCAGATCCTTTTTTCAAGATTTATCATTCCTGGAAGAGGACTGATTCAATGAATTTCGGCGATCGGCGAGAGAGAGAGAGAGAGAGAGAGAATTATTCAAAATTCAAGCCAAGAAAAAATCTACTGGCAGTAAGTCGCTTTTTCTCTCTTCAAAAGAAAGAAAGTTATAATCAATTAATCAATTTATAAACAATCACATCCCTGTAGTCGCATGCATTATAAGGTGTGGTCATTAAAGCGTAAAACGTGTACAAAACTGAAATACATGATATATTAAAGCGAAAGCATATGAAAGCCAAATGAAATAAAATGATTTCTTCTTGTGAAAAAGTGATTTCATGTAAAACTTTTATCAAATCAAACAAATCGTTGTTCTAAACCAGACCAGTTACCAAAATAACTCCTAAATCGCGCTCAAGCGTAAGTAAAAATTCAATCATATTCTTTTACTGTCGTCTTTTTGAATTTAATTTCAGTTTGCTCTGCATTGTCGAATTTCGACAAAAGCCTACCAAGAACGTTCACTTTTATTGTTGGGTCCCATCAGCAGTGCCATCTAACTTTTACGTACATAGCTGTTTATCAACAAACAGGCGTAGTACGCGAGAGTACTATCTTATATTTTCAAAATAAGTCCAAAGAATTGATCGTAAGGACTAAATGATCTAAACGAGCGACAAAGTTTAGTCGGTCATCTACAATGACTGGTTCTTTGAGTACGATTTCCAATTTTGTTATTTTATATAAATGGCACGTTAAACACGATTATTAAAATTGACTCAAAACATTTTAATAAATGGGAAAATTTCATTTTAACGTTAAACCATCGCCTATCAAATCTTATCAAAAAATAAAAGAAAAAAAAGCGATTAACTTTTCAACCAACGAATATGCGCAATAAATGCACAAAGTCCGCGTTGTTTCGCAAGCAGCCAAACAAATATACATTTCCCTAAAAGTTAATAAAATTTTTGTGGGCGTTATTGTTATTCTTCTTCTTAGAGAAACTGTTAACCTAAAACCATGTGACTACATAACTAACAACAATAAAAGGCAGATAAGAAATTGGCATTCGGCTGCGACCGAATTTTCTATACCCAGCACCGATAAAAAATTGAATTTTCCATACTCTGTACCGCTGAGCACAGCAGTGTGGGATCTTGCGAATGAATCACGAAAAAAAAATTCAATCTTTCGTCTTCGAAAACAGAGGGGCTCTCATACAAGTGACCACGGTGAACGTATCCTTTGACCGATTTCGCCTATTTTCAATACAAACCTGCGTGCAAGAAATTTTGTGTATTTCCAAAGTTGGATACCGATATCTTAATTTTTGCGACCAGTGCAATGTTTACCACAGAAACCTGCAGACGGGAGGACAGACATGCATAACTTTCCTCAATATTTGATACTGATCCGGGAACATATATACTTTGTTATCTTCGTTTTGAGAAAATAATTAAATTTTATTGTTGTGTAAAATTGGGTGGGTGTGGTCGACTTTTTCAATTTTCCTAGAGGCCCTGTCAAGGATTTGTTATGATAAAGCGCGTACGACTAAAAAAGGAAAGCTGAAATTTGCGCCACTTTTTTTATACAATAAAAGAGCGGATTAATGACTCGCAATTGCTGTGGAACAACAGGTTAGTGGAAAATAAGTAAGAACATTATGGCCGGACAAGGCCGAATAGTACATACCCTGCACTACTTCGCCTAATGAAGTTATTCACTCGGTTCGGCAATAATCCACCAAAAGTTACAGATTATTTTCATGCAAAGGCATAATTTTCATCAAAGCGCAAAAAATTGACCCACTCGGTCCAAATCCCGTAAGGTTACTTTCTATATCAATTTACTGTTATTAACTAGTTTGCACCATGAAATATTAAAATTATACCTTTTTATTATATAGAGACTCAGTTTTCGCAGGAACGCTTATATAAGAGAGGCTTCAAAAAATTGCCCCAACCGAACTGAATTTTTTATACCAATTTAGAATGTCCAAATACTATTACAGAGCGAGCTTTGTCGATAAATTTTGAAAATTGCATTTTTTTTCGATACAACGAATTTTCGAAGTAGGGAGATATATAAAAAGTGATCCAAAATTTGAACCGATCCAAACCATTTTCAATAGCGTTCGTCCTTGGGCCAAAGCACCAAAAGCAGCTCAGTGTACCAAATTACATCGAGATTTCTGAAAAATTGCGACCCGTAGCTGGAACACAAATTCACATTGATATCAAACGGTAGATCTATCTCAACCCCTCCAGCGCGTTGCATACGTCCGCACAAACGTAATCAACCCCTAATATACCATAATTGGTGCAGGGAGTAAAAATTTGTCGACAAGTTTGGATCGTCCTGTCGTGTGTGCATTTCTTTGCTTTTGTATTGGTTCCGTGAAGATTTCAATCGAAGAACAAACAATAAAATGTATGTCACAAAATATATCGGACATGGAATATGTCAAAATAAATTTGTGTTTTGTAAGGATATAGAAAAATATAAACTCATAGCATAAGTACATATACACAAACTAGTGCTGTAGGATTATCCATGGAATCTACAGGTACATTTCTGCCGCTGTATCTGTTGTAATTTAAAAAAGCAGATCTTTTTTGGGTTGGAAAATAGAACTGGTCTCAATTTACCTTATATTAAAGGCGTCTTTTCTAACCAAGCTGCTTGCATGAACTTTCCACATTTCCGCAAATTCGAAACTGATAACTTCATTTATACGATCAGCGGAACACTTGTCGCAGACATTACTCCAACAGACGGACTGATATACTTGAATCAATTCAAGATACCGTACTTGCAAAGCACATACACGTTATAGCGTCTCTTAAGCATCCTTCTGGGTGTTGCAAACCACACTGCCACTGTAAACGCGGTAGATTAAGTTTTTGTTACATAAGATATGATATTAAGGTTTCGCTATTTTTACGTATGCACGGATGTATGCTTGCATATGTGGATATAACGAGAATCATTTATTTGTTACCTTGTTTTCCACTTGTGCGATACAATTTAAGTCAATGGCAGGTCATTGACGCGGTGAGCACATCGAGAACAACAAAAGCAAAAATGGAAAATGACATAGTAACCACATCATATACAACAACAGCAAAAACACCAATACAATAAAAGGGGAAAAAAAATCCAAAGAAATAAGAATAACACGGGTGTAAAAAAAATAAAGAAATAAACATAACAAAACATTAAGCGGAAAGATTTTTTACCTCGAAAAACTCATATGCATATGTTTGCAGGCATACACATAAGCGGACACATTCAACGTACTGCGTACATATATAATTTTGTACGCTTGAATTTATTTGGCTCATTTAATTATGTATGCATACATATACATACACATAGACATACATATACATACATACATACACACATACATACATACATACATGCATACAACATACATACATATGTATATATGTGTATAGTTACACGTTACATTACGTATGTCGTCACGGTCGTTGGAGTTGATGTTGATGTCAGTATTTGGACGGTTTACTCCTGATACGTAATTGTAATTTAAACGATTAACTTTTACCCAACAACAAGCGCCACGACTTATTAGATTGCGGTAAATATGATATTTAGAATGCTAAAATTCCCCAGTATCACCGTTTATTTCAAGCGAAGTGAACATGTAGTAAAATCATCGGATTGCTATGCATGCAAGAAGCAAAATGTTCGTGTCATGCAAGCATGAAATATATATGAATCGCTCATATGCACTCCGAGCGTGCTCGTGTTATGAGTGCTTGATTTTGTTACTCGTGCTTGTGCAACTCTTCCAGGATTTTGTAGTTCTACCAGGCCAAAAAAGAAATTTTCGAATGCATGCGCGCATGCAAGTCACAAAACTTAAGAAAGTTCCATTCAACTCAAACCAAAT
This sequence comes from Glossina pallidipes, assembly GCA_000688715.1. Classification (NCBI taxonomy): domain Eukaryota; kingdom Metazoa; phylum Arthropoda; class Insecta; order Diptera; family Glossinidae; genus Glossina; species Glossina pallidipes. Next base: position 440,153 of record KK499796.1, read on the forward strand.
CTTTTATATCCACCACCGTCACTTAAAAAAAAGAAACAAAGGAAAGTAAGCTTTGACACCCTATAATATGTGATGTGTAAACTAGGTTGATGCTTTCCACTTTTGTACAGGCAATATACAATTCTGATATTTAGAATTTAAACTTTTGTCCGTCCCAGCGATTTTCACTTCTTCTCACTCATATGCCCACATATGGATACAGACTTTGTTTGAAAGGGTTTCCTTTCTATTCTACTTTATTTCCGTGTTTTAATATTAATTTCGACTCCGTCACGTGCTGTTACAATTTGTAGTTTCTGACGTGAAAGTAAAGTTTTTTCGATTGTAAAAGTTCTGATCTAATTGTAGTTTTCGCATAAATTCTTATTCGTTCCGCAAACTTAACTAAGATTTTACATGCCGTTCATGTTTCAAACCATCTACTTAGGGTCCTTTTTATTCAATCTAATCGTTTTCTTCCTTCTCCTAAAAGTTCTATTCGACCAATGATTACGTTCTAATTTGCACATTGAGCTCTCTTTAAGCAAAGATAAGTCCGCGCTAGGTTTCATTAAGAAATGATCCATCGAGCTTAATACTCCTTACATTACAAAAAGGTTATACATGGGCTTACTTAGACCAATACTTGAGCATGTCTCTGTCGTTTAGCCTCCTTCCTATAGCTGTTATGTAGATTGAATTGAGTCAGTTCAAAGCAATTCGTGCTGTTTGCCCTTAGCAATTTGGTTTGGTACCCGCTTGTCTCTCTGCCTTCTTACAAAAATAGATTGAAATACAGAATTTTGTGATAATAAGCTGGGTGCGATTCCGCGCTGTGTCGTGCGGACTTTATTTTTGTTTAAATGGCATTTTGGCAAAGTTGAATATTGAGGAAAATGTAAAAATTAGTGTAATGTGTTTCTCGTCTCAGTTCTCTACTCTCTCTCTCTCTCTCTCTCTTATGGTCTTTAACATCGTTTGTGTATATCGGATGCCTTGGACTTGTACCTAATTATTTTGCTGTCCCACCTTATATATATAATATTTTTGCATTATGTTATATTAAATTTTAAAAGGGGTATACATGAATTTTTGTGTTAATAAAATTTTCAAAATAAAATTTGTTCCTATTATATCGACATATAAGCCACGGTTATCATTGGCTTAGTCCATTCAAGCTCAACATGAAAAAAAAAATAATTTACTGCATGAAGGATGAGGAATTCCAACAGCATGAATTTAAATAGGATATCGTAAGTTGACTTATAACAAGTTAGCCTCTGTCAAATCCCGGTATAGACTTTTTGTAAAAATCACTTCCCTGGGTAACAATGTTATCGCACCTCAAGACACCACTTAGCATCAATTAAAGATAATTTCACTAATTTACATTTTGCTCGACTTCATTCAGTCATCAGATTGTTACCGTGCGAGGCCACTTTTTCCATAAAGTTTCTCTGAAGGTACATAGCATATTTGCCGAAGGGTTTCAGAGCTGATATTTCGTAAATATGAGTGCTTGAGAGCCGTTTCGCGGATATACATTCCCTCAGGTTCTTCTCACCAAGCATTTCCAACTCATTAGTGACTGTTGAAGAGATAGTAAATTAGATTGGATATGCGTTGATCCCAACAAGAAAACATCGTTTTATGAGGAAGGTATCTGCTGTTCGATATACCGGAAAATACTCCAGCAATACGTCTACCTTTTGTCAGTTTTAGCACGCGCAGTTAATCTCAGCGAATATTTAAACTTTACTCCCATACATTTAATTTCAATATTGTTGAGGTTTTGACTGAGGTCTGCCTAAAAATGTGGTAATTCTAAAATAAATATGGCAGACACCATGGCCAGGAGGATTAATTTCTTCTTAATAATACCAGAGATGTGCGTACCAAATAAAAGTCGTCGTGTTTTTCTTAACAATACCTTTTAATGAAGTAAAAGGTGAAATGTAAATTTTATTATAAATTTTACTTTTTGTGACAATAGCATAAGCCGGGAAATATTTTAATGGGCATGCCAAATTCGGTCCCAGCCGAAAATAACGTTTTTATTTGTTTTTACATAATTCGCAGAAAAGGTGTAACTTATGTATAAGGTTTGGATAAATAAATAAATGTAAGCTGTAAACAACTTCTATACAGGATGCGGCACTCCTTTCTGATTGCGAGACTGTGAGGAGCGTCGTGGTAGGATTCGTTATAAAAACACATCGTCCGGTTTTAGGTTAGAATAACATCGTGTTGAAAGATTCTTGTATGTAGAAAAGTTCAAGTAATAAACATTGAATAAATGACATACAAGAAAGTTGATTAACGCTTATCTCGTTTCCACATTTGATTTAAAATGCTTTAAAGGTCTTCTCCATCTACTCCACTCGATTTACGATGTTTATATTGGATTTCCATGCAATCTATGCAAAACTATTGGAAAATTTTCACTTATCAGATAATCATCTTTGAAGATAATCACCAAATTTACTTCAAATTCTATTACAGGAAAATATATAAAGTAAAATTATTACAATAGGGATAAAAAATTTTACAAAGGCCTAAGCTTACCTATCTTAAAGTTTTTAGTTACTAAAGTTGGGCAAGTAAATAAACGTGGTAGTATCATATAAAGGGGAATGTCCAATTTAGGACATACATTGCCATCGGCAATTTGTATGGTTTCAATTTCGGTAGCATCTTTGGCGTAGCCCTCTTCACTTCCGCAAGTCTCTATGCGCAACAATTGCAATTCTATAGATTTAATGGCAGCTTCCGTATGTTGTACGGTCAATTGCCCTCTTAGAGGTTGTGTCAAGCAGAATTCGGTACGTTCAAACTTGCCCGTTATTAAAAACCTTGGCATTGTTATACGTTCCTTCATATTTTTTTGTAAACTATCTGGACTTATACTAAAATGCACCTCCTTGTTAGTTAGTTTCACTGCCTCTGATGGAGATCTTTTATATTGTATGCAGAACTGTTGTATTTTATGCAATGATTTCGCCAGGAAACTGCGCTTAACATCGCAACGCAATTGATAGTTAATATAAATAAAAATACCGTGATAGGTTTCGTAAAGTATACGGGGTTCTTTCTTACACGCTAAGGGGAATTCGAAATGAAATTCTGACACCCCGGCAAATAATTTACCAGGTGCTGATAGTTCATAAGTGGAGTTTAAAATCGTTATGGGTTTTAAGGAATTATAGAAAGCAGCCTCCATTAAGCCAACCGACTTGCTATTACTAAGATGAAGATTTACCATACCTTCCAAAGTTAAGACAATGCCATCGTGTTTTGTTTCAATGGGGCACTGGAATTGAACGCAGCCCGTCAAAAGTTCCTAGATGGGAATATATTTATCATTTTTCTTAGTAAAGTATTGTATAATATAGAACTCACTCCCTCATAATAAATTTTATTTTCCCGTTTTAATTTTATTTCGAAATTTATACTCATTATTGTTTTGAATTGGATTACCGAATAAGCATAAGCAGAAACAGCCGCGTTTACCACTAGCAATTCATCAAAAAAAGTGCAACCAAGTTAACAGAGCAACAGCTGTTCTTAAAAACAAGATTACGCTTTCGAAAATCCACAAATTTTCTTTAACTCGCTTATAGGAAGTTCGAAAAATGCCTCGCAATCCTAATGCTGAACGTGACAATCCATGTCTTAAGGTAGTAGTCTGAAATTTATAATCATAATAATGAAATTTATAAAAAGTTCTCTACAGGAACAAGAATTGTCTTATAAATGCTTAAGCAAGCATAACTACGAAAGAGAACCCTGTGAAATTTATTTTGCTAATTATAAAAATTGCAAAGAATTTTGGGTAATTACCTTAGTAAAAGTTATTGTAATTTAATAATGGGTTTAATAATTTAAAAGGGCCGTGTAAAGTCCGAACGTCGGGCAAAAGGAATTGAACCCTACTTACCGCCTGTAGAGGAGAGGGCTGCTATTAAAGAAGAACACATGAAAAGTAACTCGCAAAAGTAGAAAACACGTCGATTTTTTAGCTTCTTTCAAATTTGTAAATAAATAAATTTTAATATATATCCTTTAAAAATGTATAGCGGATGCACTGTCTATTTTTAATTTAGGTAGGACTTCCTGGAGCATAGAACACGATAATTCAAATTCTATGGACTCCTTAACGTCGTCCACAATTAATAACTTCAAGGAATTTAAGCGATATAAACATGACAGACCGCGATGCGTGCATTTTGTTCCAGATATATCCAATACTTCTACTTGATCAAGTTGAGAGCCGGAAACGCGGTCTAGGCACCAATCATCAAATGTGCCAACATTGTGAAAAGATAGAAACTTTAAATACTGCAGCCATCTTAAATTCTCCAAACCCTCGTAATACAGCAGCATGTTGTCACATTTTAAACCTTCTACTTTAAATTTAGGATCGAATTTGGAAGGTAAATTAAATTCGGGATCTTCATTGCCTCTAATCCAACCAGGCATATTAAGAAATTTAACCGCCCCTCCACGATATAAAACGAAGTGAGCTGACGCCAAATCGCTGCCCAAAATGTTATGTCTTTCCGGGACGAATTGTTGCATATATCGCTCTTGTTGTTCCTTTTTCTTCTTCTTAGCTGATAACCATGCCGTTAGGTTCATAGGCTTTTGCATCATTACTATATAATCTGATGTTTGGTTATCATTCCCAAACAGCTTCAATTTACTTTCGAACCCATCCACTTCGGGAGTTTTTTTACGCCAACTCAACGCTTGTTTATCCGCTTCAAATTCTTCACGTAAACGTTTTAAAAAGGGAGATCCTTCTTTATTGGAATCCCCAGCTAATTCTCGTTGACATAAGATTAAAGTGCGTTTTAAGATACGTGTTGTACACTGCCGAGATATATTCAACATAATTTCAAGAATTTTAACTTTGTTTCCACTAAAATAACATAATGAAAAACAGCTGCTACGAATAGCATCTGCTCTACATATACACAAATGTTACCAAATCGTTTTTCTTTAATTAGGAAAAAAGGTGGAAAACCAATTTAACACTTTATTTCATCCAAAACTATATATTTTTTTACAGATTTTATTATATTTTCTCATATAATTTCATGTATTGTCCATCTATAGTAACACATTTTAAAGAATTGAAATGAAGAGTTGGTTTTAATCTTCTAAAATTTGATAATAAAGTTTTTAAATTATATTTGTTTATTTCATTAAGCATTAATTTGTCGTAATTGTAAGCTCAAAATTATATTATATGAATGATATTAATTCAGGGATGTGTAAACTGATTTTAAGAACATCCATGAGACTTACGAACTAAATAAAAACAATTTTGATAAAAATTGTTAAAGAAAGAAAGGAAGGAGGAAGTGAAAATATTTAAAAATCTTTTAAAATTTCAACTTAAAACCTGGAGCCATAGCCAATTGTCTTTGATCTACGCTAGCGTTTAGTACGAAACCGGTATTAGCAGATGTTTTTTTGTTGCCTGTAATAATACCAGAGATAATCTTACCTCCGCTACCACTTGCTGCTAAATCATCTTTACCGAGTTGCTTGAACTGCGATCCGCCTGATGGTGGCTTCGGAGACGCCAACGCTTTGCGCGCGCCTAACTCGCTTTTGGCTGGCCAGGTGGGAAACATGGAGGGATCTATTGGTATCGGCAATTCCTTAAAGTAGATATGCTTTAAGGCAGATTCAGCAGTGAAACGTTGCCGGGGATCATAGGTTAGTAAACCTTGTAGAAAACCTATACCGTTATCACTTGTCCTCTGACCCAGATATTTACGTAAACTGGACACCGGATATTCAGCAAATTGTGAATTTTTGCTAATCATATTTTTAACTGCTGGCAAACTATTATATCCTGGCCATATCTTTTCATTAGGAGTGCCAAGTAACTGAAAATAACCCATATTATTTTGTTTTCGAAATGTGTGCATGTGTGTGTATGTGTGTGTATGTATATTAAGAAATGTATAATATACCTTAAAGATTCTATTAAGTTGATCAACTTCAGACTTCCCGGGAAATAGCGGTGCCATCTGTAAAAATTCCGCAAATATACACCCCACTGACCATATATCTATTGGTGTTGAATATTCTGTGGAACAGAGTAGCAATTCTGGAGCACGATAGTACAAGGTAACAACCACGGATGTGTATTCTTTTAATGGTGAGCCATATTCACGAGCCAAACCGAAATCACCAACTTTCAAAATACCTTTGTGAGAAAGCAAAAGGTTCGACGTCTTGAGATCGCGGTGCAATATCCAATTGTCATGTAGGTGAGCCACTGCTTTTAGCAATTGTTGCGTTAGACATTTTATTTCTGCCGGTAAAAATGATTGTTTTCTTTCCTTCATAGTTTCCATAAGTGATTTCAAATCGTGTTCTACATAATCCATAACTATGTAAATTTTATCCATATTTGAACCTACCACAATTTCTCGTACAGTAACAATATTTGGATGTTGTCCTTTAAGTAACGTATTGATTTCTCTAAGTGAAGTTATAGGGAAGCCCTCCTTTTCCTTTTCCATTTTAAGACGTTTCAAAGCCACAATTTCGTGTGTGCGTTTATCTTTGGCCCTATATACCACACCATAAGTACCCTCTTCAATACGATTCAAGCATTGAAACTCTTCAACTGATCGACAACCTTGTATGCCGGGATAATAGTTTGGCAATGGTTTTCCTTTATCGTCTAAGGCAGGTAAATCAGTTTCCAACTTTAACTCATTACTCCGTTTTTCGTTGAGCTTTGCCGTTTGTTCCCGACGAAAATTTTCTTTCATATCACGCTCTTCGCTTCGCGATCGAGAACGCGATCTTGATCGGCTATGACTGTGAGACGATCTTGAGGGAGACCGAGATGGACTCAACGAATGTATACTCCGTGATCTACTGTGTTCCGAAGAAGTGCGAGAACGAGAATGTGATCGTGACGAGACGGACCTAGAATTGCGAGAATGTGAGGATCTTGACCTAGAACGACCAGCTGTACGAGAATGACTCCGTGACCCCGAACGACTAAGTGAGAGTGTCAAAGAATGTGAGCGCGAAGATCTTCCGTGGCGTTTATTCTCGTCATCGTCATCCTCATCATCTTCGTCTGAATGTTGTTTGAAAACTTGCTTTTTCTTCCTCTTCGCATCTCGCTTTTTTTGCTTTGGTGATTTCGATAACTCACCTATGGAAAGAGGACTATTAGGTAGAGAGATATCAACTTCGCTTTCATCACTGTCTTTCTTCTTTTTGCTAATTACAGTTCCTCTTTTATAACTACGTTCACTTTCCGTAGCACTCTCACTAACGGTATTATCTTCCTCATCATCAGAGCTACTATCCGAAGCAGTACCATCCTCGCCATGCCGATTGTCCCCTTCATTTTCCTCCTCTTCTTCCTCCCCCTCCTCCTCCTCCTCCTCCTCCTCCTCCTCATCGCCGTCGCTGTCCTTTGACTTTTTGGAACGTTTTCGTTTAATTCTGTCTTCCCCCTCATCCGATTTTTTACGTTTAATAATATGCAAGCCGGCAGTCACGCTGGCGGCCACAGCGGTGGGACTCAATGCGTCGACTGCAGTACCTCGCTCGCGTAGAATTTCTCTACGAGCTTCCAATTCCTTACGAGCAATTTCTTTGCGCTTTTGTTTCTCTTGCTCAGCAGTAAGAAATTTCGCTCTACGAGCCATTAATTCTGGATCCTCGACGGCTCGACGCTTTTCTGGTGCTTCTATTAATTTAGATGACGTTATTTCCTCAAGAGATGAAGCACGTTTTTCATGTTTTTCCTTATGGCGTTTATGTTTCTTACGTTGAGTATGACGCGGATGTTCGCCCTCTGGACTGTCAAAGACTTCAATGATATTCTGTTCCTTGACTTTTTCTCGGCGGGTTTTGTGATGTTCACTTTTAGAGGTAGATCTCTGGTCATGACCACGTTCTTCATAAGATCTGTTGTTACGTTCATAAAACTCAATGCTATCATCTTTCACATATTTATGGCGTTTACTTAACAATCGAGAGCGCAAATCTTGCTCAAGACTCTCAGGATCTTTTGCATGGTCATAACTATATTTTGTACGCCGTTCTACATCTACATCCTGATGATGTTTTCCCCCACCATAGGATTGTTGTGTATGTTGATGCTGTTGCACATGATGATGCTGACGTTGAACGTGATAATCGGCGGGCGGTTGGTGATGGTAATCCTGTCTCCTTTCATAATAATCCTGACGGTGACGCACATTTACTGAAGCATGATGTTGATATTGTTGGTATGATTCTTGGTGATGATAAGCAGCACTGCCAATGTGATGACTTCGACGTTCGTAGTGTTTCGCATGATAACGTTTTTCGAATTCACGACCATCACCTTCGTAGCTGCCGCTTTGTCTTTGATGGTGATGATAGCGCGGCTCTCTCTCCTCCCTTTTTTGGACATCACGACGATCGATATCACCACGTCGTTCATTTCTACCGTCCCGATTGTAGTCTTTCTCGCGTTCCTTGGCTTCGCCACCCCCTCCATCCGAAAGCCGTTCCCGGTGTTTACGTTCTTTGGAATGTTTCTTATCTTTGCCAGATTTCTCTTTGCGCCTGCTAGCCGTCGCATCTCTAATAACATTGGCCTGTGGTGGTTTTATATCCAACGAGTCGGTATCATCATCATCACTAAATTTAAAAGAAATTAAACGAAAATTGTTTTGGTTTTTGTAAAAAACACATTAAAACGTAAAAAAGAAAAGAGGAAAAGGAAGAATAACACTCTAAAATTGGACTGCTTTTATTTGAGCTTGAAGTTGAGTGCCTTTAATATCCCCGGAGTTTCTTTATTCTCTCTTTCTGCTTAAGCGCTTCTTACGTTCCTCATTTCATAAAGTTCAAGTATCACGTCCAGTTTTCGGCAAGTATTGCTCAGTGCGTACTTGATTTTTGTTTAAATCCATCATCTCCAGCTTTTTAATGGCCAATTTACGTTTAAACATTTAAAAAATTCGACTCATAGATTTCTTTGAAAAATGATTAGAAATAGATAGATTTAGGCGGAATATTTTGCAGTTAAAAATTTTACCGTGAGTTCAATTTATTTTTAACTGAAGCTTTTGGTTTTTGCTTGGAATTGTATAGGTAAGGCCTGCAGAGAAAAAGGAGACAAGAAAAGAAAACAAAAATGTGTTAGTCCATTAAACATGCAAATATTTACTTGGCCCTTGATTTTAATATACATATACATATATATAATAATAACAATAATAATATTTATGTACATATATATATATTTACATATATATATATATTAATAGATATAGATATATATATATATATATCATTAATTACAATTAATTGTAATTAATTTTTAGGTGTACTTGTCTCTTAGAGCAAATCTTTTGCACCCTTCGTCCACCAAACTCAAAAGAATTGAACTCAGTTTAACACATTACTGCATTGAAGGTCTTTAACGCATATGACATATTCATTGATTGATTTCGGCTTTCATACTCTGAAAGAACTTAGGCATATTAATACCAATACATGAAGCGAGCTCCTCACATTACTTTCAAAAATAATAGAAATACGCCAACTAAGTTATTCGCAATAGCTATAAATCGATAATTTTCAAATATTCTTCTGTTTGGTATTATTTTGCAACTTACAACACCTACCAATCTAAAGCAATGCCAACTAGGACACAAAAATTTTTCTACTTCGGTCACCAACACACATTCGCAAAAAAAGTTCAATTTATATATATACTTAGTCTTCTTACGTTTGCTAAACTTTCACGTTTGTCGAACGCGTAGTTATCGTTGCTAAAATTCAAGTTTGTTCAAACGCCCGGAGAGTAAATATATACCACTCTTGTCACGATTCTGTTCTTTCTGGTCCCATTTTGGACTTCCAAATCACCCAGAAACGCTTCTGATTCGCGCAAAACAAGTTTAAAATCCAATTGCATCTGTCCGATACAACTAAAAAGTATTTTGAAAAAAAAACCCGAAAATTTTAAATACTTTTTTTTTCTCAATATTAGTATATTTTTGTCTTTGTCATCAGAAATTAACCTCATTTAGTAGTGGATGCTGAAATTTGCCATAAGGTGTGTATAAATCTCTTGTTAGCTTTTATTTCATTTATGCGATAAATAGGAGGGGACCCAGGTACGATATGCAAACAAACATGTTTACGCTTACATCGACTTTTGGTACGAATAGCAAGCTCAAATTGCTTCCATTTGTATGGGATGTGGAGGCATTTTGCAATTTTTTTAAAATACTAAACGTAAACATAAGTTTAGATTAACTAAGGAAAATGACCTGCCAAACTATAAATTACCTTCGGAAAGGAAAAATTCAGCACGTTTAGTAAACGTTCCCTGAAGTTGGTGCAACAATAATCTCCGCACTATTTCTATGTTGCCATGCCTATACCCTTGAGTAGAGATAGTAAGAAAACGTAAATATCGCAAATTTGTTAATATATAAATTGACTCTGTTTTGTTGTTTATAAGACGCTCTCTTAAAACTCTGATTTTTGTCGCCGTCTTATTTGGAAGTGATATATAAGAAATATATAGAATTTTTCCATATGCGGCGAATCTCAAAGTTAATCCGACAAATCAAATAAATTTCTTTAAATCAAGAATTGTTCCTAACCCAGACGAGCTTTTACAATAATAATTGAAAAGTTAAAATTTTTATAAAGCATTTAACGGCGATTAAATTGTGGATAAAAGCACAAGGACTTCCGCTTAACACGTGTTGTTCCATATTGTGACAGATGCGTACGGAATGATTTCAAAGCAATTCCAGTTTCGCTTGCTTTTTAGGTTACGTTACGACATTCTTGCCTTTTCGCACTTTTCTTCTCATTTGTGTTCAGCTTTTGAATTTATAATATGCCGTCATGTAAGTACAGGCCCCAAACACCTCTAGAAATTGTCGAAATACTTTATAAAATTTTGCCTCCGCTTCAATTTTACGTTCGTTAACTCTAAAAAAACTAACAGCCGTCGATATAATCGTACTGATAGTTCTGTAAAAAATTCAAACCGCATAAACCCCATAATGTTTTCCTGCCAATAAACAACAAGTGCAAAATATATTGTGTATTTACGAAAATATTGACTGTAACTCTAATATATCGATTACGTACCATATTGCAGTTGCGGTCGGACAAGAACGGAAATCGAACGATTATCATACGCGATATAATTTCGGCACATCGATTGCTACTAGGAACGATGAAAGTTTCCTGACCCAGTTTTAACACAATAGCTTTTTTTAAATGTACAAAAGTACCTAATTTACTTCCGGGAATGAATAAGAAGACTATTTACTGCAAAGGTTATGCTGCCGGCGTAGTTAGCCTGTATTTTTTAATTTCAATGAACTGACCCCAGATTAAAGCTTTCGAAATCGTTGTCAAAAAACTCATAGAATCATACGATAGATCTTCTTGATGAGGAAACATTGCAATATATTTATAGGTACCAGTAACGAAATCACAGGTGCGACCTTAAAACATTGCAAAAACTTAGTGCTCTTGAATTTTTCGCTCTCAGAAAGTCTGTTCTTAGCTTAAACAAGCAAGTATATTGTATACATTGCACAATCTTGTATAGCCCGTTATGATAACAACGTGACAACATATTTTTGTTAGCATCAATTTTTGGTTAGTTTCGGAACGTGTTTAATGGTAAACAAGTAAATATTATCATCTTGAAGCGCTATCTTTAAACCAATGCATAAAAACCGTAATTATTGATCTGCCCATGAGCCGATAGCAACTATTTCCGCAGCAAATGTGTAGGTTATCCTAACATAAATATGCCATATATCAGATTGTGACCTGCCGGGTGTTCCAAGTAAAATTTGCAAATTTTTTTTTAATTTTTAACTTTTCCGATCTTCTCACTTACAGACAAATCATGTCCTTTTTTAAATTTGACTTTTGGCGGTAAGCCGAAGAAGTATAAAACCAAGTTTTTTATTTCTATTTTTAAGAAGTTTAAACCTAAAAACGCAGGAGAGTAAGCAGAGAAGCAAAAATGGACTAATCAATTTCCAGATTCATGCTTTAAAACGTCTCTAGGGCGTACATCGGATATATTTAATATGGTCGTTGCGTTAGCTACCCATCGACTTTCTCCCTTTATAGTGTACGGGTTGGCGATGATATCAGGACGGCGTTTATCTTGATATCTTATACGTTTCTAATAATGTCTGTTATAGACAACCGATTGTTGTGAAATATTGTTTTTGGTTGTTGTTGTTATTTCAGACTTTTCAGCTGCCATGAAAGGATATGAAGATGGATTAGAAGAGAAATTAAAAATTAGAGAAATTTTATGAAGAGAATCTAGTTTTCAACCTCAATTTTCCTGAAAAGCAACTTCAACAACTCAAAATATACGGATGAGCGCACATATCCAAATCACAATTAAGCACAGTATACTCTCGATGTTACCAATAGAATAACAGAACAAATCCTCATGGTGAAAAGTATAACTAGTCAGCGATGTACATTATAAGAGAGAAATACTGAGTTGACTCGAATATGGTATTTTTCTTATGTTTATTCTAATCATGTTAATAATAAATACTCCATTTGCAATGCAAATAACTACATGATTCGCGCCATTGCATTACCGCACTTTAAAAATGTAAAAAATGCAAATTGTTTTGTTGAGAATTTCTGATAGCAAATCGTATTTTACTGAGACAATACGTTTGTAGAAAGCTTTTAGACGGGTGGCCCACCTTGAATGTTTTTGAACAGCATGTACCTTTAGAAACGGGGCACAGAGTTTATTTTAATACATATATTTTACATGCATTTACCTGATTTGTTTTTTTCACGGCAGTAATATGTCGAGATGTCCTTTAAAAAAAGAACATAAAACGGTTTTGTTTTTATACAAGAATTTCAATTTTGTAGTCTTTTATAACTTACCTCTATTGTGGATAACTATCAAACAAGAAATTTTGCAGCCAATTTACATAAACAATTCCAAAGCAATTACCAAATCAGCTGAGCAGCAAAAATAAATAATCTCAACAGTGAAGGGGATGTACGTACACTTCGAAGATTTGAAGAATTTTTAAAATTAAAAAAGAAATCTTTCAAAACGAGAAAATTCTTTTCTTATAAATGATGCAAGAGAAGAGATAAATTATTAGAACAAATAAGAAGTGATGTGATTTAATTTCATAAAAAATAAATTACCAACAGACAGTTGCATGTGTGTGTTTGGCACGCGCGCAAATACAATTTAGCAAAATTAAAATTTATGCTGTTTTTAATATGCAACAAAACATCAATACTGACGATCATCTTTAAAATTAAGGGGTTGATTGGCTTGTATTTTGCAGAAGACACACACTCGCTCTCTCTTACCAGTTAGCAGTTAGTCATGCACATGGTTGTAGTTGCTTTTGCTGAGATAGGAGCACTTTGTAGAGCCATATTCACACAAGTTTACATAATAAACGCTTTAAACACCAGCGTCTAGGTCTGAAGGACGACTAATTGACAATACGCTACAGTTGTTATATGAGCAGGTGTTATGTGTTGGATTTTTTTATGAGCGTAGAATTGAATTCTGAACCAGCTTTGTGGGTAGTAGCTTAATGTCTTTGTTATTACTTTTTATTAAAGTTTTAATTTAAAAATTTTTTTATTTTATCATAATTTTTTCTCATTTTTTTTTTTGTATTTAAAAGGTTTGTTATGTGGCCATCGCGCGCATCGGTCTTTGGACATGTACACACTTTTTGGCCTATTTGCAATGAAAAAACTCAAGTAAATTATTGTGCTTACTTATGATAACAAAATAAAGTACAAAAGTTATGGTAGTCTAGTGAATTTCGATTAAAAATCAACGAAGCCAATGAAGGTTAAATTAAACAAGAAAAGTTTGAGAGAGGAAATTAGGAATAGGAATAGGATAGTAGTAAGTACATTGTAAAATATAAAATTTAGATTTAGTGGCCAAAAAAATTTCGAATACAATTTCCCCTGTCACAAAATTTACATAAAATTATTCATTACAATTTTTCCTTTTTTAACACTAATTTCACACATCTATACGCGCGTTCAAGTAAATTTTTTTTTATAATTTTATTTATTTTTATTTTTCATTTTTCCTATTAATTGAATGGAAAATTGTTGCTTTTTATCGTTATCATCTCATTGCCACAATACCATCCTAATATATACACAAAATACCAACAGAGCTATAAAAATTGGCTTTTGTTTTGCAAAAAAAAAAAAAATTTACTACAGCAACAATATTCCATAATTTTTGAATATATTTTATACGCACCTCAACATGTGCTCATCAGCGGGACTGCGTAATTGTCCGTCTTCACTGCCAGACATATCGTCAGCAGAAATAAGCACCAGCTTTTCCGCGTTATACAAAATTCCAAATAAGCCAATTACTGGCAGAAAGAAAAACTTGAAAGAAGAAATGTTTCGCAAAACGTCACTCCTGAAATTCTTTCTTTTCGTCGACTCCAAATTTTCAAACACGAAAAACTTATTGGTACACTGCAAATAGAACCATTCCGGTTCTCAGTTCGATGATTAAATTTAATTTTCTTATGAAATTAGATTTTGGAAATCCTTTTGTATAAAATGTCCAGCTCTATTAACTTATCTCACTTGTAAGGTTATTTTTTTTATTATCAATAAACGTTTGACGCACATTTATGTACAGTTTCCTAGGGCTGCCACAATTTAAAGAGATGCAAAATTGGGAAACTCTGTTACTTGTATGATGAGGAAATGCACTGTTGCTCAAAATGGTGTTATAGATGTATGAATAAACGAAAATCTCATGAGAAGGAGTAAAATTATCTCTACAGGTAAATACTAATTATAATATACCTTTATACGTAATGGTTAATAATGTATTAGTCATTTTATTTGACTGCTGAGCGGCAAAACTACCGTTCAATGCGGCATTATACCGTTTGTACGAATTTATTAATCGAGATTTGTATTAAACTAATGTTTTCCATTCTTAGTCACATTTTTCCGACAATATGTAATATTCATATTCGATATGTTGCTATTCGGATTTTACAACCCTGTAAGGTTTTCTATTTCATATGTTAAAAAACCCGAAAGCGTGATTCTTGTAATAGCAGCGATTGGTCACCCCCAACCTAAAATGATTAAAAAATTTTGTAGCATGCGATTAAGAAAAGTATATTCTCTCGTGGTAATCTTATAAGGCAAGGTGTGAAGCGTCCCTAACTTGGCAACACTACGTGTGTAGCGTTCTTTTTTTCAGTAACGTAACTTTTTTTTCACTCGAGATAAAATGTTTTATTAATTTAGAGAATTTTTATTTTTTTGTAAAATTACTTTATGTTAAATCTGTATTTGCAGTAACAGTAATTTTGAGAAGTTTAAATAAGAATTGGTAAACTGTTTTCGAAGTATTACCTCTGGGGTATGGTTAATTAATAACAACAAAGAGATAATTGGGGCGCAAGTGAAATTTGGAGTTTAATGCCTGGTTTCGATCATGGAAAACTTAAAAATCAGTGATAATTTATTCTCAAATATACGCTACTTTATCGTAGGTAATTTGGATGAAGAGGTAAGTTTGCAAGAAAAGTGAAAAAGTTTTCGCTATGTTGAAGAGAGAAGTCTATTAAGGAAAGGGCGCTTAACAGTAGCTGGTTGTTTTTGGGGTTATGCGTTTTTTTATACGCTGGGCTTCCCATAGCTTTTAAAGATTGTAGGAAACTTGCTTTCGTTTATGATTAACTTTGTTACGAAAGTTTCCCGTTTTAAGTCATTGCAAATAAATGTGATTTCGCGTTGAAACTATCTGTAGGTGGAGCGTCTACTTAAAAATGGTGGGGCGCAATCAAAACCTTATATTTGTAATGTGGTTACTCATTTGATATGTGCACCTAATTACACGGAAGGAGAAGTTGTTATGAATGTGGAGCTGTATAGTGTTATACCTGTTACCGTACAATGGATCTTACATAGCGTTAAACTCGGTCGGTTAGCTTCAACTAGACCATTTGACCCGACTGCCACACGTTTAATGAGAAATATTGCTGCCGCTATTGTAAATGTGTCGGCCAGCGATCGCAAACGTTTATATGCAATGCTGACATTTCACGGAGCTCAAGTTGCTACCAGTTTGGCTAGTAATGTCACGCATTTAATTTGTGGCTTTGCTGAAGGCTCAATTTATACCAAAGCCAACTCACTGCCTAAAGGAAGTTTAAATATTGTCACACCCGATTGGGTAACTGAGTGTTTAAAACAAAAGAAACTATTAAATTGTGATCTATATCATCCACGATTGTTGCGACAAATAGAAAGACCAAAAGCATCTTTACTAAGTGGAGCGTTGTCAACGAATACTATCGTTAGCCATAGTGTCGTAGCAGTACCTCCGACAGCACCTAAGCATCCACCCACAGTCGAGGAAACATTATCGAACATTTTGGGTTTTGATGACGATCCACTAATGGATAAGACTTCAGATTTAGATTCTGGTACTCCGTTGGATGCAAACGCCGCTCAAAGTATAGCAAATATAAAATCACAATTACAAGCAGCAGCTGTACAGATAACTGCAGCTAAAGATGCAAAGAACTCTGCAACCCAGTCTACCTCAATAAATCATACCATATCCAAAACTGAATCCTCCACAAGTTCTCCATTTAGCAGGAATACTGCCAATGAAATAGCTTCTCAACCTACCCATAACTTGCAACACCAGCAACAACAACAATCCCAAATTGTGTTTGTCAGGCCAAGAAATATACAACAGCAACAGCAACAGCAACAGCAGCAACAACAACCACCACCGCAACTCCTAAGTGCATCACAATCACAAAGTTCAACGCAGGGGCAAAGTGGAGGAATACAGCAAACTCAACAACAACAAATTATTTTGCAGCAGAAAATTATACCTAATGTCCCTGCAAATGTGCAGCATCAACACCATCAACAACAACACAGTATACAATTACAACAACAGCAACAACAACAACAACAAAGCTTACAAATACAACAACAGCAACAGATTGTACAACAACAAAGGACGTCTCTCACACCTACTCATTTGTCAACAGACTCACGAGCTCCCACCCCGCAGCCTCCTAGAACGCCGCAGTCCAACAGTGGGAGGCAAACACCGCAAGCTCCAAGAACACCCCAGCCGTGTACCACACCGCAACCTCAACAAATAACGGGTCAATCTCCGCAACATGCTACTAGCGTGATCGCAATGTCGCCACAACAACACCCTCAGACAGCACAACCCAGCCCTCAGCATCAAACGCAGCAGCAGCAAACGATATCAATGTCACCACAAGTATTGCATCAACATATTTTACGACAACAACAAGCATTGCAGCAGCAACAATTGCAATTGCAACAGCAAATACAGAATGGCCAAAGTTTAACGCCGCAACAACAAGCCCTACAAAGACAAATTCAACATCAACAGCAACAATTAATGCAACAACAACAACAACAACTACACCAACAACTTCAGCAACAGCAAATGCAGCAACAGTCGCCGCGTTTGCAACAAAATCCCTCACCAGCCCCCCAAGTCCCATCACCATCGCTAACGAGCAATGTGGCCGCCACGAATATGATGCCCCCGCAATCTCCTAGACAATTGCAAAGTCCAGCTCCACAAATGACCCCACCGCCGCCGCCACAATCCCCGGTGCCAGCGGGAGCCCAACAGCAAAAACCTCTTTTGATCCAGCAACAATTAAGGCAACAATTGCAACAAAGTCGCCAACAACAGAGACAGCAACAGGTGAGTTAGAAATGGGCACAAACGCATATGAAACTATTTTTAAGTCTCTGCCTTATTTTTTCAATCTTTAGCAATCACCGCAGCACTTAATGTCACCACAACCTTTTCAACAACCCCAGAGAGTTCAAATGCAAATGCAACAAATGCAACAACAATTACAACAACAGCAACAACAACAGTCACCGCAGCATCGTGCTTCTCCCTCGGCACCACCTTCACCTATTACACAACAGCACAATCAGCAACAATCGAAAATGATTTCGTCACAAAAACCCATTGATCCAACTGATCCGGTGCAGGTGGCCCAAATTTTAAGCCGCTCGGCGCCAAGTCCCAATCATGAGTCATTGGTGATGAGGCAGCAGCAGCTGAAACAACAGCAACAGCAGCAGCAGCAGCAATTGCTTTTGAACCAAACCAATCAGCAACAGCAGCAGCAGCAACAGCAACAGCAAGCGGGGCAAGGGACGCAGAGGCAAGTGATAAATACATCAACTGCTCAAGGACAACAAATCATACAAAGTCATATGATGAGCATGCAACAACAGAAACAACAACAACAATTATCACAGTTGCAACAGCAGCAGCCACCACAGCAACTTTTGCAACAAAAGACAGGGTTGGTATCGGCACAAACCCAGTCGGCATCAGGACAACAACAGCAGCAAAATTTGGTGCAAACGCCACAACAAAATATATTGCAACAACAGCCGCAACAAATACAATTTAACACAGCTCAGCAACAACAGACAACGTCTCTGCCGCAGCAGCAACAAATACAGCCGCAGCAAAATATCACAACTGTAACGGGTCCTGGAGGAGTGCGTATCATACAACAAACACTGAAGCCAGCGACAACTGCGAATTTGCAATCGCCGCAGCAACAGTCGCAACAACAAATAATAACTCAACAGCGCCAAGTTCAAACCCAACAACAAATCATCACACAGCAAATACAACAAAGTTCTCAACAACAACAGTTGCAGCAATCGCAGCAACATATGAGCACATCGTCAACGAATAAGCCAAAATATATTATCAGTCAACAACAATTTAACCAATTAAGCCTACAACAACAACAGCTAATACTTCAGCAGAACCAGCAAAACCAGAATTACTTTATTGTTAATCAATCTAATGTTACACAATTAGCAGGACAACAGCATCAGCAACAGCAACAACAGCAGTCGCAGCATCAAATATCTCAAAGTACCGGCCAATTGATAAAACAGCAGCAGCCCCCTCCGCCCATGTACAACCAAAGGACAGTGCAACAACCACAACAACAGCAGCAGTTGGTCGATCTGGAGGGAAACATATTGCAATCGCCACAACAGCAACAACCAAGAATACTCTTACAACCTCAACAATCGAATACTTCACCTCAGCAGCCACCGCAGCAACAGCAGATCGTTATTAATCAGCAAATTATTAATAATCCGCAAAGCTTGCAATATTTACAGCAACAACAACAACAATTACAATTTCAGCAGCAAAAAATACAACTTCCTCAGCAAATTCAACATGTCCAACAACAAAATAACATAATTTCAAATCAACAGCAACAGCAGCAACCGTCTCAACCACAAATTGTGCAACAGCAAATATTGCACCAAAGTCCACAACATCAGCAACAGCCACCTCAACAAATTATCATCCAGCAACAGCTGGTGTCCGGTAATTCAAACCTTTTACAACAGCAACAGTCTGTTCAGCAGCAGCAGCAGCAACAACAGCAACAACAAATACTTATACAAAAACAACAGTTACAATTACCACAGCAAATCTTGGAGTCACAACAACAGCAACAACCAACCCAAATGCAACAAGCAGCACAGCAACAAATCATTTTACAACAACAACCCTTGCAACAGACTGTACTTATCCAACAACAACAAACATCGCAATCACCACAGCAACAACAACAGTCACAACCGTTAGGGCAAACACAGCAGCTGATTATACAGCAAGAGTCACCACAACAACAGCAACAAACACAGCAACAATCAACTCAGCAAACACACTGGTCCCCACAAAGTCCTGCTCAGCAAGTACAACAAATGTCCGGAAAGCCAGGTACGTTAACTACGATGCAACAACTTCAACAGCCGCAAGCACAACCGCGAATCACGCAAGTATCACAGCAGCAACAGTTCATACGTAATACTCGACCCAATTTGCAATGGCAACAGCAACAAAATGACAGGCTATGCGCAACGCCTCAGCCTCAACGCCAATTAATTCAACTGGACGACAAAACACATGCTCATTTTATGTCTTTAGATCCTGTTAAAAAAGCTGAATATATAGCTAAATTACAACAAAGTAAGCAACGTGTAATGCTCAGGCAACAGGTTGCCTATCAACCGCGACCAGGGGCACCTAATGTCGTGGCCAGTGCTTTGGGTACAGCACCCCGGCCAGCAGGTCCCACAACGCAGCATATTATTGTTCAAAGTCAAATGCCAGCGGGATTAACGCAACAACAACAAATGCAATGGTTACAACAACAGCAGCGCCAAGTGGTGGTAAGAGCCGGTAATAGGACGCCCGGACTAAGTCCTCTAACGCCCGCACAAGTGGGCTCAACTGCAACTGTTGCTATGGGACAGCAACAGCAGCAACAACAGCTTCAACAACAACCCCAATTGTACAATACGAATGACCCTAATCAGCAAATGTTGCTGCAAAGGCAACAATTGCGAGTGCAATTACAGCAACAACAATTATTGGGGCAAAAGCCGCAACAAACCGTACAAGTCATTACCGGTCCAGGAGGTCAACTCATTGAACAACAAACAATAATACAACATCAGACGCAACAACAAAATCCTGGCAATGTGATAAATGCTGGCCAACAGACTACAGGGAATATAATCACAACTCTAGCACCACAAGCCGTGGTGATGCCTAATCAAATTTCAACCATTGATGGCCAGCTTGCAAATCAAACGCAACAACAGCCACCTACTCTTCAACAAACTCAACAACAGATGAACATGAAAACCAAAACAGCTCTGGCTAATATGTTAAACAGTCGCTTGGGAGCAACTGCAACTGGCGTATCCATATCACCTCAACAAATTCAACAACAGCAGCAATCATTAGCTGTAGCAGGCGGCGTTGCAGGTGTACAAATAGTTGAACAAACTCAACAGCAAGTGCAACCACAAATAATACAACAAACTCAAGTGGTGGTGGCCCAAACTTCGCAACAACAGCAAATTGCTATGGTACAACAACAACAACAGCAGCAGCAACAACAACAACAGCAGCAGCAGCAGCAGCAGCAACAACAAATGGCAGCTGGCATTATGGCAGCACCAACTGCCTCGGTCAATGTAGTTGAGCCCAGTGCAGCAGGCACTTTACGCATGATGACTCAGCAACATGCAAGCGCTGCGCTACAACAACCCAGCGGCAGTCAACCTGCCGCGTCAAGTGTGGTGGGTGTAGCAAGAACACAGCAAGAATTGTTATTATTACAACAAAAACAGCAGCAGCAACAACAACAAATGCGGCGACCCATTTTACAAACACAAATGTCAGCGGGTCCACTGCCTACCGGTAATCTTATCGCGACTGGCGCTCCCGCACCACAGCAACAAATAGTACAGCAGCAGCTAGTAGTTGCAGCTAGTGGTGGTACAGTACAGCAGCAAGTAGTAGCAGCTCCTGGCTCTGTTGGGTCAACTAGGGTAATGACTCCAGCCGGCTATATACAGCAGGGTCGGGTTGCTCAATTACCAATGCCTCCTCGACCGCAATTCTACGGTCACAATCCTAACCTAAAGTTACCAACCGATTTATTTTTGGTTGGGTGCACATTCTTCATCGTAGAAGAATATGAAGAAAGCGACGGTGATGAGTTGCCTATCTGGATTGAAACCATACGCCAATTCGGTGGTGACATTGAAAAAGTCTATTGTCCTCGTGTAACCCATGTTCTTTGCCGCACTCAACGCCACGGTGTAGTAATGCAAGCTTTGAGAGACGCAAAACGCTGCATAACGGCGTATTGGTTAAGTGATATATGTCTGAAGAAACATTTATTACCCCCATGGCAACCACTTCATTTGCCCTTCCCCAGCCCGTTTGGCTATCAGAAACCTTTAGAGCGACACATTATAGCATCGAATGGGTACGAACCTGAAGAAGAGTATCGAATCAAGCAAATGGCACAAGAGTGTGGTGCTATTTACACATCATACCTTTCCAAATTAAACACGATATTAATAGCTAAGAAATTGGAAGGTGATTTATACCAAGCGGCTAAAGAATGGAATATACCCATAGTTAATACACAATGGATTAATGATATAGCTATTGGTAATTTAAGCACCATGACGCAATATGACAATCAAAAATATCAGCAATACAATGTAACAACATCGCCATTTCGCATTGATTATGCTCTTGTGCCACATCTTATGGGTAAATGCCACTGTCCTTTAGAAAAGCAATTTTTTTTAAAATTTCATTTCATTTAATTTAGCGGCTTGGAAAGCTCCTATTAATTTGACGCAAGAAGCTCATGAACGTGTTAAACGCTACTTGGCTGACCCCTTCTTTGAGAAAGCTAAACGTCAAAAAATATCTCCATATCAAGAAAATGTTCCCGAAACGATAGTTTGTCTAGAATATCCTCAGACCAACAAACCACCTAAAGTTTTATTTTCACAAGTCTGCGATGTAGAAGCTTTGAAAAAGGTTGTACTGTAAGTTTTAAATAGTAAATGATAAAAAAAGCAATTCGTAATGAATGATTAAAATTTTTAGTTCTTTGGGTGGCATTGTAGTTGACAATCCCATTGAGGCTACCTATTTAGTGATGACCCGTGAAAATCGTACCTGTAAACTTATACAAGCGGTATGTCATGTTGATTTTGTAGTCAAATCCCAGTGGCTCGTGGATAGTGCCAAAGCTGGCAAATTCCTACCTGCTGAACCGTACAAAATCGATTGCATACCAGTGGATGAGAATCTTAAATTCCCTTTGGAAAAAGTGCTCAATTCTACAATACGTTCTTCTTTATTTGCTGGCAAATATTTTTACGTGACACCTGATGTATTTCCGGCACGTTCCGAAATTGTTCGAATGATTGAATCATCAGGAGGCAAAGTAGAAGAGAAACGCCGTACTGCACAGGCTATTGCAGATATCTACACTCAAGCTCTTGATTCCTATATCATTGTTACATGTCCCAATGATATGCATCTATGTACCGATCTAATACGTTTCGGTAATCCTAAATGTCTAATAGTATCGACTGAATTTGTAATGAGTTCAATTTTAAAGCAATCGTTAGAAATTGAACAAAATATTATGCCGCTCCTCTACAATAATAGCTATGCTGGGGGCAACAAAACTAACAAATAACCTAAGCATAGCTTAAGTTTCCCCGCCATATGTACATATGTACATTATTTGCATGTTATATATAATTAAAAACGCTGAGAAAAAAACAGTTTATATGTATAATCGACACTACAAGACGACACAATAAAAATTATACATTTATATAAGTTTATGTACACATATTTCTTTGCTTTCCTATGTAAGATCAACTAAAGAGATTTACATATTTCTAAAAAAAAGAAGAAAAAAATAGAATTAAGAAAAAAAAAAGAGTCAAACATAAATAAAACAACGAAATTGTGTATATTTTTAAAATATTGTTTTAATTTATAAAAACAAAAAAGAAATATCGCAATGTATTATTATAACGATGGCAACTTCTTTTTACACTTCGCATAACCTTTTCAATTAAAATATATATTTCATTTTAAAACATATACACCGCCCGCGTCCATATACTAAAAACAAAATATTAGTTACCTTAATGAATGTTTAAAAAAGCATTTGCTAAACAATACGGTTTATGTTGACCACAAGTAATAATAAGTATTTTGCCAATGAGGAATGTACTCTTTTAGAGGTTCAGTTAGCATTTTAACAATAGGTATGTTATTAGTCGCAAAAGTTAACAAATTATTTAATTTAGATTGAGTGTAACGCTCATAAACCGGCGATCGCACGATATATAACAGCAAATTAATGCAACGATGGGATAGTATCAACTGTTGCCTTTTAGTCATCAAATGACGGTTCTTTTGATACATATTTATACTAGCTAAATCCATCATCAAAGCAAGTATATATTGTTTCCAAGATTTTTGACCAAACATGCCCATGGCGGCCAAATGTATTAACGGTTTAGCTATGTATATGTATTCGGCTTGAATTAGAATTTTTGGCACTTGTTCACGTCGCATTTCGTTTATTTCCTCATTTAGTTTGAAGCTACGACAGTGCAAAGGTGGAGCTCCTTCAACTCTGCGGACAACTCGTCCTGAACGTTTTAATTTGTAAGCATAACTTTGCGCGTTTAAAGCACTCTTGTTGTTGCCGCTTGACTTACTGACATTGCCTTTTTTTGTAAAAATCCTTCTATTTAACGTTGGTAAAGTTGGTGTCGTAATAATTCTTTCAGTTGAATGTATTAAGATAAAATACCGTCCCAAGGCTTTCATCGTTTGCAGTATAGCAATAATAATCCATTTGCCACGATTACTAAACACGCGTTTAGCTGATATTTCTAAAAACACCTCGCAGTATTCAAGTGTGGTTAATATGACCTTTAGACGATAGCAAATTTTGCTACCCGAAACGTCTAGAAGCTCTTCACTTTCCAAAGTGTCATTTGCAGGCTTAGCTGCATTCGCTAATTGTCTAGAGTTGTGTATAATGCGATCATTGTACAAAACCATTATGTTAGAAAGGGTATATACCAATTCGCTGACCACCGATGAATTAGAAATGCGTCCTAAGTTTTTAACCATTTAATTGACACATAAATTCCGGTTAATTATATATAATGCATACCTGCTATAAAATAAGAAACCCATTTTGTTGTTGTTTCCACATCACACACAACTTCGGGGTTGGACGCGACCCACTTTTCATAAGCCTTAATAACTTGTTTTAGATGCTCCATAATTCCTTATAAAAAACCAAAAATACATACAACCATGCAAAGCAAATTAGTGAATGCGCGGCTCACAATTTGTTGTCAATTGCATTTGAACAGCTGTTTTATGTGCAATGTAATTTTTCTGTAAAAGTGGTGCCGTGTATATTTTATTGCTCTAAAAGTAATAGCGTGTGTGTTTTACGTTCCACATTGCTACCAGAAACGGTGTTGGTAAACGACATAATTCTTACTGGAACATATTCTGCTGATCGCTTACATTAGTCCATGCAAGCATTGTGTGTCAAACGTTCAGTTGTAAATGTGCATTAAATTTTCAATACTACAATGTCGTGCCAGTTGGTTCACTGCGCATTATGAAAGCAACACTTGACAAGATACGCCCTTAGCTCTCTAACCCCAATCGTAGGGTGTTTACTTAGCGCAATACTTTTTGGTAATAGTAACAACGAAAAACAAAGAAGTAAAAAAATTTGGCAACAATAAACCATTTTGTTAAGGCTACGAAAAAAGTATTTACCAGATGTGATACACAGAAAATATAATAACTGTACCAGCTGCTTAATTTGAGCGCTTAATATTGGCAAGGGTAGGTTGGGAGAGCGGAAAGATCATCAAGTGTAACTTTAAAATCATTAATGAATATGGCGGCGCCGCGACAAGGAGTACGTATAGTTTTAGCTGATCGTTTAGAGCCTTTACGAGTGGCTACGACACCAACAAATGCTAATCGACCAAATGAACCAGCCGCGATTTTTGCTGCAACACCTGTAGATAATATTACCAATGTAGCTTTAGCTCAAGACTATGCAAGCGTGATGCATTCGCCAGATGAACTGATAATACGTCAACGAGGGCGACGTAAACCTTTACTGAAATGGACGCCTGAAAAGGCGGCTGCTGTTGCTGCGAACAATGCGCGCAGCCCATTTCAAAGAACACCTACGAAAATGCCAATGAGCACGAGCATGATTATGCGTAGCTCACCCCGCAAACGGCTTGCCATGGGTACGCTGCCGCCAGAGCCGAAGACTTACGACGGGATCTCGCCCACCAAGCTCGACGCTAGCCAAGAATTATGGCCGAGTAGTCGGAATTTGAAGACACCAAAGTTACAAGAACTTGAAAGGCCTATAGCGCAAACAAGTGAAGAAATTCCATTACATACTTTGCTTCAAGGCTTAACTCAGCAGCAATTAATTGAATTAATTATAAATGAACTAGTTGCCGGTGATGCTAAGATTGAAAAAGACTTGAGAGCTCAGCTACCAATGCCTGACATACAGTAAGTTAGAAAGTCAATAATTTCGAAAAAAGAAGAGAGCATATATATATATATATATATATATATACATATTATATATATTTTTTTTAGATATATGGAGCAGGAGCTGCTGCGTGCTAAACGTATGATTTTCAAATCCTTGCCCACTTCCAGGCTATGCAAGAAAACTGATAGCACAGCCTTTACAAGAGCTTCTCTACATTTAAACGAATTCAAACGTCTGCTCAGTCAACATATTAAGCAATTACAAGATTCAGGTCATTGGGATGCCTTAATTGACTATACTTGCATGGCTTGGCCTTGTGTACGAGCCACTCCAAATTGGGATAGTTTCATACATAATGCCATAAGGAAACAGTGTTTTCGTACTTTAACCTGCAGCTGCATAGCCGCAATTAAATATGGTGGCTCACGTTTGGGCGTCAATCGGTTACACAGACTCGAACGTAGCTTAAACAGCTGGTTAAACGACTCAGAGGATATTCAGTCATGCGTGAACGTTTTGAAAAGAATGTTGGGTAAGGGACGTTATAGCTTCTAAGGTGTATGTTTTCTATTGTTGCTATTCTGTAATGCCACCTCTTAACCTTAGAAAATAACAAACAATTCACTTACTCTATAAGAACACATGACGGTTATATACATATATATACAAACTTTTTTCCTTGTATAAAATGACGAGAAAGCCTAATGTTTTGTGAACCATTTGACGAAAAATATGCGTTTATCAATATTGCTTGGTACGAAATAATCAGGCTATATATCTTTAAGTAATACATGATTGGGACTTAATTTTTCCATATTTCTTCTACTGTTTACGTTTTAAATGATCACGATAGTCATACGCAGAAAAAAGGGAAAGCATAAAATTGGTATATACTTTCTAGGTTTGTGGATGGGAATGAAATATAAACATGTGAGTAATCTTGCGCCAATGTGACATACTATTTAAATTTACTGCTAAAGGTCTCAAAGCGGTCCGCAGTTCACCTTTATCTAGGAATAAAATCGCTTGGTGCACCAAGAGAAAAGAATTTTTGTATGTGCATTTGATGGGCGAGGGAGGGGGGGAGGTATATCTAAAATTGACCTTCAATTCTATACATTATAATTCTTTAATTGTTTGATTTAAAACTCTACACATTGTGAATCATATTTTGTAAATCTAGGTTTTCGTCAAAGGTCCACTATGCCTTAATATTATTTAATTTTTTCTGTTATTACAATTTAAGTACAAAATGTGTCATATCTTATTTATGAACAAAGTAGACTTTAAAAGAATTGCAATATTTATGAGTAAATATTGAATCAAATTTAAAAAAAGAGATATCTAATAATTTTTTATATCAATAAAAAGAAAAAAAGAAGAAAACAACGAACATAGAAATATCTTTTTAACAAGTTTTTTAGCAAATATATTTTGAAGTTTCGTTTTGATTCAAAATCGATATATATATAAAATTATTGAGTGTTGTAAAAACTAAAAAGGAAAAATGTATTTTTTTTTTTTTTTTTAATGAATTTAAAAATTAATATAACCAAATACAATAAATCAATTTTTTTTTTTTGCACTTCAATGAGCATTGAGTTTTTCTAAATCCACGAGTATTGGAATTGGAAAAAGAGTTCAGTATAATTTTTTCTCAATTATTGAACTTTGATGGAAAGTAACATCATTTTCTGGACAACTAAAAAAAAAATTATTTTCTTAAGAACATCATGCTCCCAAATCCTGCGATGCTTGCAAGGTTATGTAAAGTTTTTCGGCACACTCTTGTGTATTGAATACGAAAAAATTCCATAAATTACATAAAACAAATAAGAAAATCATATTCTGCTATGAACGAATCTTTTGTACCCATCGCTGTTGTTCTCTAAAAGACTAAAAAGAAAAGAGAGAACCAAATTTGGATGGGCATGGGTAATCTTTTTCTATTTTTGTAGACTGAAAGTGAAAATCTATAACGTGTATGAGTTTTAGCTTATGTGCGGTGAGCAGAAAACATGGAAAGCGAAGCTGCTCTCTGTTTTTATTAGGTGTGGCCTGCGATCGGTTTGGTTCATATTCAAATTCTGTTTCAAATCTATAGGCGATTTCTCCATTTTCGTAAACAGGAAAATGTGTGTCACAGATTCTACAAAGTCGGGTAGACGGACAGATGGACAGACGAATAGGGGCTTTTTAAATTTGACACTGGTCGAGAATGTGCTTCTGGGTGTTGCAAATGTTTTGACAAAGAACGATGGGTATAAAAAGAGTATTGAAAAATTGCATAATTTGGCCTCTAAATAGTTTGTTTCGAAATAAAGCATGGCTTGAATGGAAGAAAGCGATACAGCAAAATTGTCTGTCAAAGATTGTCTGTATATAAATCTATGATATTAAAACTTGCTCTCTAAGGTAAATTCCTAGTAGAAGATAACTATGGAAGATAAGAAAGAGCTATTTTCCGCTTGGTGGACTCTTTGAAGAGAAAGAAGGCTTTTTCGAATGGTATTATCAGCTTATCAGCAAGGGCGGAGAGAATATTTGCCCTATTAGCATATATAACCAACTACCATGTATTAAAGGATTTCAGCCAGAGCTAATATTTATTAACCAAGAAGTAAATAATAAAAAAAAAAGTATTGTGCATATATATATATTTCCTTTTCATTTATTAATTCTCATATTTTTCTAAAAAGTATTACAAGTGTAACTGTATAGTTGGTTGTACGAATTAATATAATATATGCTAATAAAAGCATTCAAATTTAATTTTTAACTACACTTATACAGTTATTATAGCACATTTGGATATAGTAAGTTAAGTAAATACGCATTCATTCCTTTACTTTGATTGAAGATAATAAGTCAAAAGTAATTGTAATAATAATAATAATAATAGTAATAAAATCGATATTTGTACGATTTGAATACATTTTTATTTACTTATTTGTGACTTTTGCTCTCACACAAAACTTAAGCTCTAGTACTCTACAATTTAACTGTTTACCGTGATGTAAATGAAAATGGCTTTCTTGACATGTTGCTGTGCTACAGTAAAATATATTGAGAAATTTGATGTTTATTTGAAAATATTTCAAAAGTCATTTATATCATACGCACGGTATACCTAACCGGTTTAGTAATGATATTTAACTGATATTTGCATTTAAGTTTTATTCTTTTAATAAATTAATTACAATTAAAACAAAACATAACACATACGAAAGGATGTTAATTCAATAAATTTCTCCAATTGTTCAATACCCATAATGAACACCCAAAAAGGGCAATATAGTAACAATGCATCCAAGATTTATAGATGCCGCAAGCCGCTGATATATGCCGCCCTGAAAATAAATAAAAAATAATATGTATAGGAGACAATACAGAACTGTATTCTATGTTTTTGTTTAGTATTAGGGGGTTGCAAACATTTCGGCCAGCGACTTGTACAGGTAAAAATGATAAACAAATGGGAAATACCAGGACTAACAAACTAACAATTTTCCATTCGCTCGAAATTCTTCTTCTTCTTCCAAATGCATTACTTTTATTGTTTATTTGAAGAAATCTGCTGCCGAAGCCCACCAATCACGTTCAGAGGTTTATGGTGATGCTGCCCCATTATATTCCAATTGTCGGTTTTAGTTGCAACGGCTTAAAAGTGGCGACACGAATTGGCTGAAAATGTCATTTTTCGGTCACCTTTTGCAAGAGTTGTCCAGGATAAACAGTTGCAATTCGAATGGGACGTTCTGCCACACACACACACTAGAGTTGGCGCCTCCTGACTACCACTTGTTCAGATCGGTGCACGCATAGCTTGGCTGGCACGCCTGTCCGCAAAGTTGAACATGTGGGAAAATGGATCGATGGGTGGATCGTTGCCAAACCATGTTCTTTCGACATGATATCGCCATGTTGCCAAAAATATCGTAAAATGTTATAGAAAATGATGGAAGGTATTTTGAGTAAAATGCATTGAGCCAATAAATGCCTTTCTCAAGTGAAAAAAGGGCTTTGTTTCAGACCAGCTCATGTATGATATGGAAAATTGGATAGAATTGAATGTCAAGTATATGTGTAAGTCTATTAGATAAACTTGTATGTAGTAAACGATAATATAATTTTTTTTAATAATAAACAATTTCTTCACATTTCTTGTTATGAAAATTTTCATTGAAATTTTTCAAAGCCTTTGCCGAACATAGAATTAAGAATTTTTCAATTCTTCAAAATAAACGAGGAAAAGAAAACAATTTATATTTGCTACAAACACATATATAATGCTTGGTCTTTTTTGGTACATACACACTTATATGCATACCATATTCACTTGAAAACACAGAAATGTATGTGCGTCCGCCTTACAAGTGTTTGAGCGAATGCGACGTCATATGAAGAAACTATTAACAGAATCCGTGCCCACACAAATAATGAGAATGAAATAGCGAGCAAATGGCTACTAATTACCAGCGTTACTACTACCGGTATTGATGGCGGATACACAAAAATATCCTAACAATCCTTTAATCTCAATTTTGAACCAAATCTTGGAACATCTATGCCTTTCGTTGTCTCTGCTAATACAGCCTTGCAAAGTGCTGGCGTCGATAACTGCTTAACCAAATACTCGCCGGTACCATCTGCATCTTCGGTGCAAAAATTGTCCCGACCGGCTCGTTATATCTCATTGAATTCTTTTTGATACTTTCTATGAATATTTGATATTCTTAGATTTACGGTCATTGGACTACACGTATCTTTCTTTACGGATATATTGAAAAGGAATTTTAAGTGAGTTATCGTCATCCTAACCCTAATAGTTTCCAAGTGTTGTCCCTACTGCACACGAAGAGTCAGCAGTAGAGATCACCACCACTATACATATTTGTCTTGAAATGTAGTCAACACGACCCACGTATCCCAGTATCAGCATAGCATTGCGATCACTACACTGTAGTCATCAGCAACAATCGCGAACAACAGAGTTTAATTTAGAATTTGTACCATAAATAAATTAGTTCATCTTCTGCAAAAGACTTAATAAGAACGGCTCAACAAGGCGAAATAAATAATTGAAGAAATAATAAAACAAAAAGTTCATTTATATATCATTTATTTATAATCTATACATATTTATTAACACTCTTCTTCAATCCATCAATACAATTCTGCAAATCAATAGGAACCCATCTTGAATGTGCAATTTCTATTTTTTGGCTTTTGATTCCTCGATAGTATCGTTTCGGGAGTTTATACAACTCGGCTGACGTCGACTCGAGAAAAGGGTTTCGATCGAGATATAATAACAATTCTTTTCGCTCCTTAAAAATTTTGTTATAAATTAATTTTTTGAAGTTTTGCAACTAAAAAGCTGCTTTTTGCACTACAAATAAACTATTGTAGCGTCTGATCATCCTGCATCCACTTTTAAGCTTTGATAAATATTATTATAACAAAAAAGTCAAGAATGGAATCGAATGTCATCAGCTTTACGCTACTCTGCACCAACTGCTGCTATCAATCGTATATCTGCTTAGTCTACTTTGACTGTTTTCGTTATCTAGGCCACCAAGTGGCGACTGATAAGCATCTTTTCGATCTTCTGAGCTCTAAAGACTTTTTTCTGTTTTTGTCGGTTTCATCAAATCTTTTTGACGTCATCATCTCTACTGGTTCTATGGGTAAGACGATTGCTTGTTTTCTAGTGTTGAAGCTAGCGCGAAGAACAAAACTTGCCTGCCTCGTAAGTGGCTGAGGCAGTCAGATGTGGTTCGAAAGGAAGACAATTTTAACAAATTTGCAAAGGCTCATCGCGCGATAAAACGGAAGAATCACAAATTGTCAGATAATGTAAAGAAAAAACTCTTGTTGAAAGTCGTTCTTATGAGTCTTCTTATGAAAACTTGCCTGTGGATGTTGACAATTCGGGATCGAAATCAACAAACCCCATTATAGCTCCGAAGTCGGCCAGTAATTATGGCAATTGAAACCCTGCTGCTCTCTGTAAAGTTGACAATAATCTGATCTCGAATAAATCAAGCGCTTCTTCTGAGTAGCCCAACCTCTATGACACTTTATGAGAACGAGGATGGTCGACGAGTCGTTCTTAGCTCTGACCTTTTCTTCTTTGATTATATTAAGAATTTCGACTTGCGTCGACTCAAACATCTCGTAGCAATTAGCAATGGCAAGGCTAAACTTCTGTTCGACAACGCTCAGGCTGTCAATAGCTTTTTAAAGAATAGTGATTTCTCCTTCAAACGCACAAAGCCATGTATTCCCAGGAACTTCTTTGAGAGATTTGGTATTGTTCGGAATATTCCAATATCCATGCTCAAATAATTCAAGAATGGCAATACGAGATCTTTCTGGCAATTTTTAAATGGTCATCGACAGACGAATACAAGACATAAGTGTCCAATATGGAATGATGCCAATTCCAAATTTTGTGTAGACTGGTGCAAAAATTAGGTCCCCACACCCAATACTACAGTCTTTCTCTCCCTCTACTCTACTGCAGGAGGCTTATCCGCTTACTTGTTGGACGAACTGTCGCACGTCCTTCAACTGAGAAGTGTGTCCTTTGCTGCGGGCAGTAATGGCATCAAATACGACATGTTAATGGTCCTTTCTCCCCATCACTCTATCTGAATTACTTTCTGCCATAAATAATTATTAGACAAACAACTCCTTTCCGAATGCTTGGCGAAAAATTACGATTATTCTCATCCCTAAGTTTGGCAAAAATCTTGAAGATTTCATGAACTTTAGACTCATATCTCTTTTGCTTATCCTGTTAAAAGTCACAAACCATACCGTTAAGGAAGGACTTATAAAGTTTTACGATACTCGAAATTGCTTTCCTTCTCGTTCTTATGCATGTCAGAAGCGCACAACAAATTTATGTTAAATGAGGTTGCCTTCGCAATATCAAGTGAAAAAGCGGATGGAAATAAGGTCGTAATGCTCGCTTTAGACATCAACATAGCCTATGATTGTGTTGATCTGAGTGAACTTGGAAAAATCCTTAGAGATTTTGAAATGCCACTGCATCTCAAACTCTGGATTTAAAATTTCCTCTCATATCGCATTCTAGTTATGGCTCGGATTCGACTGGTCTGCCACAGGGCAGCTGCTCATGTCCCATCCTCTTCAACCTATCAACTGCTAGTTTTCATCGGTCTCAGGATAACAGAATTCATATATTTCAGTAAGCGGATGAGTTCTTAATTGTGTTGGCAGGAAAGCCCCTCGACGACGCAGTTTACAACCTTGCTATCAAGACCAACCTTGTTATACCGGGCTCCTATTTCAATTTTTCGCAATTCCTTTCTATTTCCACCTCAAATTCTCAAGGGGTATGTTGCCTTTGCAAAGAAAATACTTGTGAAGGTTCGTTCACAATATCAGTATGGTCCAGCAAGTTTCAACAGACCAAAAGTATCTCTGGTGGTCGATTTCAGTTTCCATAAATAAGGCAAGGCATTTATTAGATATTTGCCTACATAGTCCGTTGCCAACCAAAACTTTATGCCAAATTTATCGGACTTATTTGGCACATACTGGGTGAGAGGGCGTGTAGTGTTACTTGGGAACAATTGTTTATCAATTGTAAGATTCGCGCTAGGCTTTGAAGAAGCCTGCTTGTTAATTAGCAAATGAGACAAGTAAGAAAACTACATTCGGCCGTAAGCGAATGGTTTATGCCTATCATCGTTATTCTAAAAATGACTAAGAAGAAAAACAGAAAACTAAATTTTCATATTTTGTAATATGCGGGCGTGGCTGATTTTTCTTCTTTTTTTTTTGTATAATAAAAGTGAACATTTTTATCGTATGCGTAGTCTAGTTTAAGAGCAACGAGCGAGAAACACACACAGAAGGCGAAAATGTCCTCAGGTTTTGTTCCATTGCAGGCGTGTTCTTTGATCGCTTGAGGTCATTTTCGAATTGTTGTTGTTCATTTTTGCGAACGTGAGAATGTTTCCTGGGTTTGGCAAACGGACAGATGGACATGGGGTTTTTGGACGTTAATCAAAGTTCTCATAAAAACCCATATGAGCAAATTTTTATAGGTTCACCCTTTGTAGCTTATGATTAATGAACAACCCGACCGAAAAACCCATGTTTTTCTCCTATGAAAAATAGAGATGTTTTCAATTTGCGTGGCAATGCACGCGTGGTCTACATCCGTTTTGGCCAATTTTCAACACCAGTCTGCATATGTGAACTTTCAATGCTTCTGACAAATTTGAAGCTGATAGCTATATTTTTGCGACAAAGACGGATAGGCGGACACGCTTAAATTGGTTCAGTAGCTGATACGTGCTGATATACTTTATGGATTCTCTGAAGCTTCCTTCTGGCGGTAAAAAAATTAATATGTACCTCTCCATTTTGTGATGCTATGTATAAAAAGAAACCACAGTCAGATGTCATTTTTGGTAAATTTTTGTGTTACATTTACCTAACTTACGTTAGAAAGTACAACGGGCGATAGTTTTAAAAAGAATTCAATACAAATTTATTTATTTAACCGTTCATTGTTGACGTACTAATAAAACATATACGGGGCAATTCTGGAGAAGATTTGAGTCGCTTGAGTAGTTTTTCATAAAGATATTTACGTGAACGGAAGATATAGATAAAAATTTGAAAAAATTGTCGATGTTTTTCGAAGTTTTTGTTAGTTTGTTTGCACAATTTGGGCGTATATGTGAACAGATTACTCCCATTTTTATACTCATCATCATTAAAGGAACGAGTTCCACAAACCGACAAAAAAAAATGTATTCAATTTGATCTGAATTTTTTAACATGTACTGTTAGCTTACTGCATAGCATTTAATTGTCAGCCAAGGTGAAGTCACATATGTATATCTTATATATAAAAGAACATACAATCAGGGTTCACTCCTAGCTATATCTATATCTGAAAAGAATATTTACATGACTAGCGTTACGTTTCCTTCCGGCTTAGTTCGTAGACATTAAATCACTGGACCATTTTGTTTTACTTATGTAAAATTTTGTTCTCCCAATTTGCAAAGACCTTTGTCGTTCATAAAAGAAAAGTGCAAATTCAAAGTAAACTTATACGCCCCGAGAAGCTAGGTAAGAAAAAGATTTGTTATTGTCAGCGGACTTAAACACCGGCCTTGCTAAGTAGCAAAAGAAGAAGTTTAAGATCACATTTGCTTTTCCACCCAAAATTTTCGGATCGTGGTTAAGTTTTCAAGCATATATACTTTATTGCGTCTCTAATACATGTTTCAATTAGAAATATTTGGTAGATGGGATATATTGTCTATGATAAGAGTAAATTTGCATTTGAACTAATTGATATGTTTTGCAGGTATCTCTAGTTTGTATTAAAGTGGGAAATGTTTTCAATAAATATGATGATAATTATGCCCTATATTGATTAACACGTTGCATATATATATGAATATATATATGAATATATGAATATATATGTGAATATATGAATATATATATATACATATAGTGTTCGTTTCGAAATGGTCGGTTGTGAAAGAAAAGTCGGCTTGAAAGAAAAAAGTCGAGATCAAGTCTACAGGTTGTAAAAGGACAGACAAACAGAAAACTAAGGATAAATAATTGAGATCTTCGATAACTATAGCTAAGTAGTGAGATCATTTGCCACATTCAACACAATTTTCATAATGAATGTAAAACGAAATCGAGATAAAGCATGAATTTATATAAATTTATATTTGATTCTTAAATATTCAAATATTTCCTATGAAACATGCTTTTAAAAATGGACATCCATAGTAAATATATATATATATATATATATATATATATATATATATGCATTCACAATTCCAGTGAACATTTGAAGAATTTCAAAAATAATTTATGTTTACTCTCTTGCCACATATGTAAAATTTATGGAGTGTTTTTAAAACATGAAAACATTCAACTGCGTGAAAATTTTACACAAGAGATTCAGTTCAGGCATAACTGGCTCTAAGTGCGTTTGTCAGAGACTTACATAGAGCAGTAGAATATATTGAAATTTTTTCTTTTTAGGTTATGCAAAATGAGCCAAAAAAAAATGCGTTGAATCGAACTACCAAGTGTAGAGCTATTGTCCAGTCTTGTTGGTGCCATAACATATTTATTATGTTATTATTAATTATGAGAAGGAAGTGTTCAGATTAAGTCGACCACAATTACGTTTTTGTTCAATACACTTTTAAGCACAAAAAGTTAGTTAATAAAATGAAAATTTATCGTTCTTTACATACATACACAGATACATAGACGATAAAAAATGTTTATAAACAATATTATCTACGTCGTTAAAGGCAAATGTTTAGAACATTTCTTTTTTTATTTAGAAACCAAAAGCACGAGATCGTAGTATTTGAAAACAATTTGGACACATCGATAATAATCGACTTATTCAGCCAACTCCTTGGCGAGAATGCGAATTTAGACTACGTGTGGAGTGTACTGCATATTGATATTCTTTGAACAAATGCGTGTTATTTCCATCTATCGCCGAAATAAATGATCCGTTAGTTTTGTTATTTATTCTTTCGCGATATCTGTGTGTCCGTCTTTTCGCCCAAAGACCTATCAATATTTACCTGCGCATTTTGAAAGTCGCAAATCTAACCATTCACTATGCAGTTAAGTTTACCCACTACTCACGATGTCATAAAATGCAGGCTTTGAAGAATGTGAATAATACATACATATGTATATATATACAATATATATCTCTTTATTTTTAGAAATAATTGGGATTAGTTCACTTTTACTGTTATGTTAATTATTTGTTTATTTACTCATTTATTTATTTATATATTTATTCATTAATACATAAAATTCAGCTAACATAAATATACAAACGAATTAGATTGACTCTTAAAAATAAATCTTAGCTATTTATTATAAATACTTACTATTACTTACAAAATAATAGAAAGGTAAAAAAAAAAAAAAAACCAACTAAAGAAAAACATAAACAAAGTTCATGTATAAATAGACAAGAGAAAAAGAGAAAAGAATATACACATCTTGTACAGAGACGCACTCCCAACCGCCCTATAGAGTCGAATAGAGACTGAGCCCCTAAACCGTAGCCAACATATAAAAGCTTCACAATCAATTATGGTGAACATAATCCTTTTGACGAATGATACAAAGCTTTAACGATTCACGGTTAGTTTAAATACGACGTGGTTAGAGCTCGCTTATCACAGAGAGTAGCTTTAGTAAAGTTCAAAGAGTCGGACATTGGGATTAATTTATAAAACTCCCAATCCCAACCTACATTCCTCAAAACGGAACGCAGAAATTGTTGTTCACCTGATCTTATTATTGAGTCAACATGGCATCTATCAGAAGGAGACCATGCAACTGAGGCATATTGAAGTATTGGTATCGCAAAGCTGATGAATAGCCGTTTTGTAACGTATGGTTCGGCAAGCTTCTTAAATCATCGCTTTATAAAGCCATGTATAGACTTGGCTTTACTCATATATAGCTTAAAGTGTACATTGAAATTAATGAATGAATTCGGTCAAACAATATATGGATCCACATTTTCTAATTTCTGCGAATTAAAAACAGTAGAAAATTAATTCAGCTTAAAGAAGGAAAGGTTTTTGCAATTTTTTAGATTTAATTTCATAAAATTTTCCGAGCACTACGTATCCAAGTAGTCAAGATTCGACTGAAGAAAATGAGAGTGCGAATCCAAATTAATTGAGGAAAACAATTTCACGTCATCAGCGTACATCGGCATATGGCTGAACTTAATCACCAAAGGGAGGTCATTAATGTGCGTCAGAAAGGGTTCTTCCTTGAGCTACACTTAATTTCACGGGAAATTCATCAGATGTGATGGAGTTGAAAAGAACCCGGAATGAGCCATTCTGAACATAAGAGGCAATCCATTGCAATAAGTAAGAAGGAAAAAGCGAAGGTTTCGAGTTTACGGGCCAATAATTTATGACTAACTAAATCAAAAACTTTACTGAAATCTGTGCATACGACAGCACTGTGAGAGCCACTAGAAAAGATGTTGTAAATATGGCAAGTAAGCTCTAACAAGTTCGCAACGATTGATTTTTCTTTTACGAATCCATGCTGATGCGGAGAAATAGAAGACTTGCTGACGAAAGCTAATTCTTGGTTAATAATTCATTCAAATAATTTAGATAAAACACTCAACTTGACTATGCCTCTATAGTTCTCGACTAGATACCTGCTTCCACTTTTATGAGTAGGAACAAGAAAGCTACTCCTCCAACACGAAGGGAAAACTCCTGTCTTCAGAGGAAGATTAAATGTAAACACGATGTCAGTGTAAATGATGGAATGACGTCAGGTCCTGGCGCATAACTATATTTCAATGACCTTAAAGCTTATTTAGCAGTGATCAAATTCGGCATGGATGCACAGCTTGCGATTTCATATGGATAATTGTTCGATATCTGAGCATCAGCAGGAGAAAGGTACCGTCGGCAACATTCAGGAAAGAGGTTCACGATTTTTATATTTCCAAGGGAGTGATTAAAGTACATCGATGATGGCTATATGGAGATTCTTCTTTTGGAGTTGACAAATTTCTAAAACTGTTTGGGTTTACTAAGAAGTGAAGATTTTATAATTCGAAGGTATCTGCAATAACTTTGGTGGTTGATGAGATTAAGTTTGTGCCTTACAGTAGATTGAATAAAATGAAATCATGAACAGAGTCACTTCTCTTGAATTTTTTGAAATGTTTTCTTTTCCTATTTTTATAGCATTTAACTGTTTTGTTAAATCATGGCAGGCACGTGCTGAGAGGGGAAGGTTGTCTAATCGGAGCAGACGCGGAAATAGCTAAGCTTAATATACTATAAAACGTAGAAATTAGCGTTTCCGTATTCTAATCGGAGACATCAAGTACACTATGGGAAATATGTGAAAGGTGGGCGTTGAGCAAAGAAATATGTTTGAATAATTGAGACTTAAGTTGTTGGAGAGACTCAATCTTTCATTGCATTGAAAGGATAGACAAATTCTTGAATGATATGCATCCTGGGGTAAACTAAAGAGCAGACAGCGATTTACAGTTATTTCAGGGAAATTAACAAAGCTAAGACGTAATAATCTCCCATTACAATTAGTCACATGCTCACACACGTATCCTTGAAAAAGGTTCCAATAATATATTTTATTGAAAAACGCAATAAAATATGTTGAAGTGGAGATCATGCTCCCTAAATTCATACTAAGATACCAACTGGCTTGCGGCACATTAAAATACCCTGATGCTATGACCATATGAGTGGATTTTCACTCCCCAAATAAGGGAAGCAATGCAGGTATAAGTCAAGTACAAGTTTTTTTCACATGAGTGGTAACAAATTCAATGTCAGGAGAGCTTGGGAACTCAAATGAATATGACGGAAAGCCGTCTGATATGGCAAGTAAAACGCCACCATTAACACGATCTGGAGGAAACTTTCTGAAAACATGGAAAGTGTTAGAAAAAACTTTCGTCGACCAGGCTTCAACAGATTTCAGCGAAATCAAACAGGAATACTCAGTACTCACGGATTCCAGATAAAAAGACTGAATTTTGAAATTTAGGCCGCCGATATTTTGATAAGCCATAATCACTGGGCCAGCAAAAAATTTAGTTTCTTGCGGGAAGAAGCGTCGTTGTAGGTGGATGGATTACTGAATTAGTATTTGGAGGCTTATCCCTAGAAATGAATTCTTTTAATAAAAAGCTTCGTGGCCACAATGATTTAATTAACACACTTTCGACGTCTGTTGTAGGAACTACAATTTTGTAGGGTGATATAACTCGTGGTTTGTTTTGTAGGCATTTTAAAAAATGCTAACTTGACTTAACACACGTTCACATGGGATGTCCAGCGCTAGATGGATACGAATATGGCTTTTAGAGTCCTTCGAGGCTTTAAAGTCACTGTATTAATCATGGTATTATTGGAAGACGGGAAAGGAATATTTCGAATTGGACTGATTCTTCTTTTGTGAGCACCATGTTGCCTCTCAATTCCACTGGAAGATCTAGGTAAGGATACAAATTTTTTTATTTCACTATAGCCACTAGGAGGAGACATGTTTGCTGCATCCGCATAGAACTACAATGGCCGTTTGTGGTAATATTCTTCTAAGCATTAGAAATTCGGGCGTTTATTATCTGGTTAATAATAGTAGGAGTAATAACTTCAAGATTATAAAGTATAGGGCTTACAACAGTAGAATTATTAGCTAAAGATTAAAAGTTTACGCCATGTGAGACCCATAAGCCCCTCAGTGAGAGGTAAGTTGAGTGTTGAGACCACTACGGCAGTAGTATGACATTTATTAGAACTTTTTGGTGAAGTAGAGTGCGATGGACCACAGGCTAAACTAGAAGTTGACCCCTTAACTTTTCAAAGGCAGCTGAAGATTCTAAATAATTGCACTCTTCGAACATTGTCTTGTATTTATCGAACTTACTTAATAAAGCCGATGGTTCCATTTATAAAGCCAAACAAAAGACAAAACGGGAACCACACACTAACAAACAAAACCGCGGCACCACCCAGTGCTATTCGCAAAAACCAAAATTCGATCAACACTATAATGTTACAAATAATACGTGGTGTTACGTTTCCATCCTACATCATTTCTGGCACAGTGTTTATTAACTTAAAGACTCGAGACATGTCCATGTTACACGATACCAATTGATTCAGAATCGGTGTCTGTCTGTATGTTTGATGTATGGCCATGTATTTTTGTATTCAACTTACAGGTCGCATATGTGGAGAAATTTTGATGAAATTTAGATTACAGACATATTTTGAGCCGAGACGAACACTATTGAAAATGAATTAAATCGAATTTTTTGGTATCATTGTTTCCCATATAAGATCCCATTTAAAAAAAAACATTATATGATAAACAATCGCAATTTTCAACATTTTCCTTGAAAAGTTGGTGCAAGATGCTATATTGAAGTACTTGAACAAACCTCGTAAACTTGGATTGGAAGAGACCATTTTTTGGACGTCCTTCCATGTAACAGTTCTTACAAAAATGTATGACAAGAAGATCAAATTTTTAGTTCAAAAATTTGAATAGGTGTCAGTATCGTTTTAACTAGTTTGGCGTATAGCTTTGGTAAGGGTATGAACTTGCATTTAGACTCAGGAATGAAAATTTCTTGTTAGTCCGTAAACCACAGCCAAGCAGACATAACGTTCATGCACTTCGTGGCCATTAAATCAAATTGAGAAAGGTAACGACTCTCACCATCAAAGCACCAACTTGAAGTTTTGCGTAATAAAAAGTAAGTCTTTAATGGGCCGTTCCATTGAGCTGCACTTTTTTTGCCCGGCTTAGATAATCAATAACGACTTTTATCGCATAAAATGGAGCTATTTTTGGGACACATTGAAAGAATTTGATCACAGAGAGAGCGAAAATTCGAATAAGTTTGG
Source organism: Glossina pallidipes (assembly GCA_000688715.1). NCBI lineage: Eukaryota > Metazoa > Arthropoda > Insecta > Diptera > Glossinidae > Glossina > Glossina pallidipes. Next base: position 481,710 of record KK499796.1, read on the forward strand.
TAAAAAGAAAGAGTCAAAATGAAAACCTTACACAAATAGCAAATCAAGCTTTGCTTTACAAGGTGTGGTCGCGAATGGTTTTTAGGGTTTTTCACAAATACATCATCTATATCTGCTTTCATCAAACTCTAGCCGTCTGCATTCCAGCTGATCTATGGGAAAAGCAAAATGCCATCAGAGAATGGTAGTGATGTGGATGCTCATTTCTTACTTTCTACTTTAAAATCGCCAACTATAACAGTAGTAGCGAAAAAGAAATCCATTTCGAAAACAAACTCATATAATTAATATATATTTGCAAGTGTTGTAAACGATACGTTTATTTTAACAAACCCCTTCGTTGACAAGTTCAAAGAATACAATGTATATTGCAAGCATTTAATTGTGGAAGCGTCACATAATAACGAAAACACAAATTTTTAAGTCTTCGATGTAACAAATTATTTATAAACACAGGAAAGATTTTTATATTATCTTAAAAACCATCTTTCTTGGTGGGCAACACTGCACAGTGGTTTACAATATTTTGCATGAAAATGTTCACAAAGACCGTTCAATGGAAGTTGCGATTACCATAATTTTTTGCATATCTTTTGGCTAAATTCAGATAAATTTAATATAAAAATGCGTTTGATCGTCCCATTAAAAACCACTCAGCATTGAATTTGTCCTTGATGAAATTTACTGAGTGGTTTAACTATGCTTAAAAACGACATTAACACTGAATATGTTTATGTTAAGAATTAAGCCGAGCGTTTAATTTCGTAAGCAATTTCTATGATTCACGAAAGTTTGTGTATTCGGTAACAAATTCGTACTTGGTAAAAGTTAAATCGAGTGCTTAAATTTTTACGCATTTTGATTAATCACGACAATGGCAACGAACCCGTCCATTTCAACGGTTAAAATGAGTGTTCCATTTCTTAAGCAATTTTGCTTAGTCGCACAAATTTTCCATACACATTTTTTTTCTAATTTTTATTAGGTCGCAGTCACCAAATATTTATTTATGATGCACTAATATTTTTTCCTACCAAAAAACGAAACGAATTGAGAATTAGACTTGCAAAGCCGAAAACAAATATAAAAAACGAATTTGAAAATTGCGTGAAGTTTTGATCGATTTACTCTTTGCAAGCGTAATGGACGCTAAAATGTTGCTTTTTAAGAGGACCGAAATTGAATGAATAGTAATACATATGCATGGATGTTAAAGCAACTACTACAGCATGCATATGTATGTATGTATGGAAGCTAGAAAGACACAACTTATTACTAACTTAAACTAACTTAAAGCTACTTAGTATTACGTTGCGTCTGCATAAGGCAAATATAAATGGCAGTTAGCATAGGGTAAATACGCTATGAGCAAATAATGAAACAAAAGAAACAAGAAATATTTCACTAACGGCCAAGTAAAAATATACAAAGACAGCCGACTCTTTTGCCGTTTTACTAGCAGTGATAGTGAAGGCCTTTTTGCTGCCGATCTCTCATGATCGACTCTCTTTTCTGTATATGCTTTTGGAAGAAAAAGGGAAAAGCATGGAAGTGATGGGAGACATAGTAGTTGTCCGCTATGCGGAGGGCAAGTCAAGGGCGCTTGCTTGCATGTTTGACGTACTGATCAAAGTAAAGCCTGCAAAAAAAAAAACAAAACAGAAAGTCCCCAACTATGTGCACGCGATAATGTCGAACAGCTCCGTGCCAATCCTAGACAAGAAACATGATTGCCGATTTTCGGCACAATTCACTCAATATGCAATCAAATGTGGCCGTAATTGTTCCAAATATTAATTCCAATTATGATTTTCTTTACACATTTATGAACTGAGCTGGTACTACTGGCCGTTCTGCTGCTTTTCTAAAATCCGTCATTGTGTGGAGATTGTATGGTTCTTCTAGGAGTTTGCTGGAGAACCCTTGCTGCTGCAGGCCAATATTAGCACGCAGTCGTCATCGGTTGCCAATTTATTTCGCAATTTCAATATCCGTTGCTTTTTCTTTACGTTACACTACTTACTCCAGTAAGGGGGTTAATATACATAAAATAGTTACTACTACTTTTTCGGCAAAAGTGGGCAGTTTTCACGTAGATTTAGTTTATCTATGTGTGATTTTCTTAAAAATGTATAGCAACATATTTGTATAAATCTACTTACATTGTGTGGCCAAAGCGGGAGCACAACAGCAGTCTTTAACTTCTTCATAAATGAAACAAGATCCCACTGAAGCGGTGTACGCTTTTTCACCAACGTAGCATATGTGCGGGACATAGGGTAGACCTTCTGCAATAGTCAAAAAAATATCAAGTTAACACATTATACACAAAGGTTAATTAAGGTTAACACATTATACACAAAGGTTAATGTAAGTAGCGTTTATTTGGATAATTTGGATTTGATCAGTTCTAAACGTATCGGCCTCTTCGCTGCAAAGTATGAAGGGGAAAAATGTTTTAAATTTCAGAAAATTAGTTTGTCATTGATGTTGGATTTTTATAAAATATACAAAAAACTTCGCTTCCCCTAAAAAAAAAAAAAAAAATTAAAATTCTGGACGATTTTCCGGTCGTCATCTAATCCTGACGCAAAATAACTTAATTTTCATAACGTTACTTATTTTCATATACCAAGTTACTTGGAGAAAATATTGGGGATTATAAGAAATTTTGGGGAGAGGGAAAAAGAAAAGGATGTAAAAGGACTTTGAAACGATATGTTTCTATACACATCACCGAAAGATGAGGGTATATTCGCAAAAAGAGACTTCAGTATGTATATTCTTAGTCAGCGTCAAACTCTGAATCGATTTAAGCATGTTCGTCTATCCGTCTATCTGGTTCGGCGTCGCTGTGTAATCTTTGTTGTCAACATTCCTCTGGCTGCAAAAGTGAAGTTATCAGCCTCAAATTTGGCAGAAGCCTTGGAAGTTTTTGCACGGGTCGAATCGGTCGAAGGACACGGCCACAGTACAACGTAAACTGAGAACACCTCTTTTTTTGAAAAGGAAAAAGTTAGTGTTTTGCTCATTGCTCATAAACTATCGTAGAAAAGTCTACATAAATTTGAATGAATATTCCACAAGCGATATCGTAGTGCCTCTTGTACGAAAATGTGAAAAATCCACCATGCCTACGCAGTATTATAGTGTATCAAATTTCAATTTTTTTTTTTTTTTATTACCTATATAACGCGCAGAAGCAAGCTTTAAAAGTCCCATAAAGTTCATAATTTCGTTCCTGAATGTCATCAGCAGAGAAGTGAACGATACATAGGACTTATTCTCTTTGTCTGATTGATTGTCGCAAATTCAGTCCCTATTGTACACCCTTCCTTTACTCTCTCTCTCTCTCTCTCTATATATATATATATATATGCCTAATATTTTCGTCAATGCTTAGCTGTATGTACATTTTTTATTTATTGAATTGTTGCACTACTTGCATCATTCAAGTTGCATTATGTCAAGTTTCGCAACCTTACTTTCTATCATTATCATCAATACATATATAAATATGTATATGGTGCAGGCATATTTAGTTTGTGCGGACGGCTGTAATGCCCAGAAGGCCTTGATATAGACCTACCTTTTATTATTATATATAATAGAGCAAATGATTCTGAATTGATCTAAGCTTGCCTGCCTGTTTGACTGTCCGTCTTCCGTCTGATCTCTGTCTATATATTTTTGACATATTTTGATGAAGTTTGGTACACTGGCGGGTTTTGGTCCAAAGACGAACGCTACTGAAAACGCGGTCGCATCGGACGAATTTTTCGATCGCTCTCGGTTGTTTTGCTAAGTCGTTATAAGAAAAAATATTGTAATTATTTGAATTTCGCGACAAAAATCGCTTGGTAATTGTATTTCGGCATTCTAAGTTGATGTAAAATCTGTAGATCGAATGAAGCAATTTTTTGCCCCTTTGCCATACAACCAATCCTACGGGAACTTCTTGGTGAAAATTCGTTCATAATAATAACTTGGATAGAACCAACTGAAAAATAATGAAGTCGTTGACAAGTAAAATAAGTTTTGCCAAACTTAGACCACGTTGACGTTTGAGCAGCCGCCAATGTGAGGGTGAGGAGGAGCCGCCAAAATGATGCGTTTACATAAAAATAATGTATAATTTTTGGTGTATTATTAATTAAAGTTAGTAATGCGGGGTATCTATTAGTCGGCCTTGCCCGACCACAGTATTCTCAGTTGTTTTTTACTAATTTAGCCAGAGATATAAATTCTAAGACTAAAGCCTTAAAGCCTTAGCATCTAAGGTTATAGGTTTTATTGAAAACTCTACTGCACTTGAGATTTGAAATCCACGACAATCGAGTTGCTAGTCGAGATGGTTTGCCTACTCGGTCACTCAGCGGGATAGTTATTTTAATTCCTTCATTTATTTCACAAACGCATTTTCAGTTTTGGTTACGGAATTCTGCTCAATTCCATTCATTGTATGAGAAACTTGCCATGGGTGCTTAAGTAATCGAAAGATACCTTCTTTATATCGTTGTGAACTGCACAAGTTATATTCTATGGAATAACAAGCTTTTTCAATAGGTTCAGGTTATATGGCTTTCTTGACGTAGTCTTCTTGAGAGCTTATTTCGCAAAAATTTCCAGCCTCCCTTCCCAAACGTTCCAATGTTTTTATGTCAGAGAAAATTCGACTACGTGCGCCGTGTTAAGAAAAGGTAATGATTGAGCACAAAATGTTTGCATCCGTGGCTATGTTTATTCATTTTAGTATATTTGTACTCAGTGCGTGTGAAAATTACAGAAGCCTAGTACTTCTTGAATAGAAAAGCACTATTTTATTTTATATGCGCGTGCATTCCTTTAGTAAATAGATCCTCGTTTAATAGATTTCTTGTTTATTTTGAAAATTTATGTGTAAGAATGATGTCAGATATAGGTATTAGTAATTTAATATAACGGCGCTGTCTTATACACACATATCTAAAGCAAATAATTGCCAGAGCCAGCCAAAGTTACTATAAAAATGATCCTGATGTGCAATTAATTTTTATTAAATATGATTTCTGCGGTCGGTTCTAGACAGCAACAGGCGGAAAAGTTTTTAAAATGAGAAAAACTAACTGATTATTTATAATATGAACTGTTTGATGGTCGATTCTCCGGTATTTTTTGATTCGAGTTTACGTGAATACGACTCCCGGCTAACTATTCGTGGTTGGTGGATACAGGAAAGGTACCTTGAAGCATTCGCTCAAGTTAACAGTTTCTCCATCAGCAACAGTGGCTCACTTCGGTTTTTATTGTGTTTAGAGCTCTTCGCTAACAGTGTCTCTTGGGAACACTAGAAATTAACTTTTTCATTGACACGAGAGAAATCCAATTTTTCGTCAGTAATTGCTCTAAGTTAACTTTAAGGATGTGAAGATTTTGGATACAATACGCGATGGCTAAATGCGAAGCAGCATTGTTGCATAATTTTAGTGCTTTATGTCTTTTATTAGCTTCTTATTATTCTGTTTTACAAAAACTTCAACTATTCGCGCATCGGGATAATTATAGCCAGCGCAAAGTCAGAGCACAAAGTCAAAGCACAACAAAAATTTTAATAAAAAAAAAATCATACAATAAAAATATTTTTAAAGCGTATAAGTTAGAATAAAATGCGTCTGCAAGAAGTGGAGCAAAATGAAGTGCCCTTTCGAGAAACACTCGTTATATTTTTGAGGTGATTTCCTCAAATGTTAAAATTTTTGAGGCGCTCTCTATGAACTTAGAGTTTTCTTTCATGAACCGTATAAGATATTAAACCGTATTGACCCTACGTTGCGTGCGAACGATCGGTGACAACACGTTTGGTTGTTCCTGTTTTCTATTACGCAGTATCAGTACGCTATTGGTATAAATGCTGATATACAAAATAAAGTTGCACCTATTCTATTGAACACCAAAGAAAATATACTCTGAGTTGTTATAGTTAATCCCATAATCAAGCACGAATAACGATAAAGCTTATAAAACGCAACCATATTGGTAGGTTGGTTCCGTGCAGCAGAAAAAAAAATACGGAAAAATAATATTTGCTAACTGAACAAAAAGAAAAAAAAAATTTTTCCAATACGTCATAGCCGTACGTTGTGGTTGCAGCTGCGAAACGTGATGTGCTTGCCAATGAATTCGATATTTGCAAAAAAATTAACTGAACACAACAAAGTACATATATATTTTACGGATTATTGAATTTTAAATCGCAGAAAACACTCTATGCACTATTTGCATACAACGAATGGAGGGACACAGCATGTTGAAACATATATAGAACGTATTGCGACTGATTCGAATATATTTGGAAAATATTTCAAGTTTATAAGGGATTTCTAGCTTAATAGCTTTTGCTCTCCTTAAATAATCGTTGCGTTCACGATTTCTATTACAAGTGCGTTTGTTTGTGTGTTTCTTTATTTTAATCGCTACATTACATTTCCTACATTTTCCCCATAATCGCAAGCTTTACTTTGTTTCGTGCCATGTTGACGCTTGATTAAGCCTAATAAGCTTATGTTGATATCTCTGATATCTCTAAGAAGAAATGCAACAACACTTTGAAATGCGACTCAAAAATGATTCCAATTGATCCGCAGACATACGCCCGCTTAACGAAAAACGTTCCGAAATCACGCCTGACGAATGGTAGATACGTAGATAATGAAACTCGTTGACAAATGCTTAGCATCAGAAACTATTTTTATTATTTTTCAAAACTTTCTTTCACGATCCCCTTCAATATGTTATCCAATTTACTCTTCATTGAGGAGAATAAAAATGAATCGTGTCGATCTACATTCAAGGATTTCGACTATGAAAGTCGTCTGTAGCTTATCTTGGAAAATTTTCCCATTTGCCTACCGATTGCTTTTCGAGTTCTCCATCCACTCACTATTCAATATACGCCAGATGATGTTCTTCAAACTGAATTGTTAGACAATGAACGACCTTGTTTTCATTAAACCAATGGTATGTTGTGGCTGTATATGGATCGTGATCGTTACAGATTGAGATAAACTCATTCCGTTAATGTCTCGATGAAAATCGTCAAAATTAATCGTGCGCAAGTGCTCATGGGCCAATTGTTCAGTCGCTCGGTATTTATATTTCAACGAAATTTAAGCGAAAAGAACTAGATACAGTTACCTTAAAATGTGTTACAGCTTATCAAGGATCCTGGCATTGCCTTAAGAGGATTCGATTCGTTCGTCGAAGACGAATATATAATTCTTAGTTGCTTATTTACTACTGAATCTAGGTTTTGTGTATCTACTACAGTCCGTATATCTGTCCGTCTATCTGGTTGTACATTTGTCCTATGTTTGTTGTCAACATTCTTCTGGCTGCAAAAATGAAGCTATCGACCCTAAACTTGGCAGAAACCTCGAAAGTTCCTATACGCACGATGGTATTGAATGTGCGAAAGATCGAATCGGTGGAACGACACGCCTACAGTAGTACGTAAACTGAGAACATCTCTGGTTTTTGAAAAGGAATAAAAAGTTGGTGTTTTGCTTATTACTCATATACTATAACAGATAAGTCTACACACATTTAAACGAATATTCTATGGACGATGCTGTAGTACCTGTACAAAAATGTGAAAAGTCGGCTTCTCTTACGCAGTATTATAGTGCATCAAATCTTTTTTTTTTCAATACCCGTAAGACACGCAGAAGCAAGCTTTAAAAACCCTATAAAGTATATAAGTCCTTGGCCAATTTCAAATTCAAAACACATCTAAGTATGTCTGCCCGTCTGTCCTGTCATCTGTCCATCTACGCACTGACATACGTGAATGAGAATATCGCCTATAAACTTGGAAGGGAAGGTAAAGAAGAACCCAAAGTTTTCAAAGAACATGTCACAACACGCCTGTATAACAAAATCTGTGAACTCTTTTGCTGTCCGTGTTCTTATAAAGGGCAATACATACACCATATAAATTTCCACCATTGACTATGGTCTATACTCTAGGTAACCTTAGTTTTTTTGATTTTTTTTCTGGGATCACGATGACGGGCATAAAAGATTCGGATAAGATCGAATATAATTTTCTTATTTTTTTACTTTTATTTCATTTTACCGAGGAGTTCCCGAACCTATCAATGATGTAGTCGTGTAGGTGATTTTGAGTATCGTTTAATAGGAAAGTAAAAAGTATATAAGTATTTTTTTCTTCGTTGTATGTCTCCTGCATACTAAAACGTTTTTTAATATCGTAGATCGTAAGGTGAATACAATAAAATAAAACAGTTTTCCTACGTATTGCCTGCATGCAATAGTGATGAAAGAATGTAAAAAATGCAAAAAAAAAAAAAAAAAAAAAAAAAAAAAAAAAAAAGAAAAGACAATAAATATGTTAATGTTTTTTATACCATATCAAGCTTAACATTTAATTAGAATATCATTTGATATGATTGGAGCTAGAGATAAAATCATAATCCATTTCAACTACTGAGAGCAACGATTTTATTTAGGCTTCACAAATGCGTGAGCTGGTCAATAGTAACTCGCGGTTGATATACTTATGTTGGCATTTGTATAAAACCTGCACACTAAGCATTACACTTTATGCCATTTTTAGCTTGAACTGCTTTTTGTTAGTGACGCATGCACAAAACCAAACCGTGTTTGTTTCGTTACAATAAACTTTGACTTACATAGTAGGTCGAGTCATAAATAACTTCCGATGCAGGTAGGTAGAATATGTTGTTCGTATTTACCCACTACAAGTCACCGAAACAAACGAGTTTTTGTTTTCACTACACAGATGAGGATTCAGTTAGTTTTCCGTCAACTGTTTTATATGGTGGATGTTAGATTCAGCTCGCTTTTCTTAACCTCTGAATGGAGAGTCAAAAAGTGCATATTCGATATGTAATGCTTTGGCAATTTAAACAGGGTATATGGTAAAGGACGGACAACTGGTCGGACATTTAGAAATTGGTTTGTAAAATTCCGCTCGGGAGATGCGACCTTAAAAGACGGAGTGTCCTTGTGACCTTGTGACGACGAACTTTTTAAAGGTGATATTTTAGCAAAATCCACTCCAATCAACACGAGCTATAGCGCAACTCTTAAATTAATGTAATTTTGTTATTCAATGAAAACAAAATAAAGGTCTGATAAAAGAACGAAAGTCAGTTACGACTCGACCTAATATATATTTTAGATCACATAGTCACAACTTTTGAAGAAGGAAAAGTTTTTCTTAAGGAGGAATAGGAGATCACAGTATGACATACCATTATCAGCTTACAAATTTCATAACTAAACATTCCGATGCGTTTCTTAAACAATCTTGACACTCCTTTCTTATGATACGTGGTTTAAACGACCTTTTTACACTCATCATGGCAGGATTAGGGTATGATCATTTTGTCATAATGCTTGCAACATCCAAAATAAAGTGTACACATTCTCGACCAGTCTCCCATTCTGAATTGATTTAGTTGACCTACATGTCCGTCTGTGTGCTGTGTGTATGTTGTTGGCATTCTCTTTCTTCATTATTAAAATGTCAAACACAACTTTGGCGGAAACATTGAAAGTTTTTGGAAATGGGCCAAATCGATCAAGAGACACGCCTACAGCAACGTCTAAACTGAAAACATCTCCGTGTATCCAAGCAAAAATCGATAGGTTTTTGTTCATCACTTATACATTATGAGAGATAGATGGCCGCAATTTCCTAAATTTATTTCATGGATGACCTCACTACTCATGTTGAAAAGAGAATAAACCTGCCATGCCGACACAAACTTATAAATGATTTTTAATTCTCTCATTTTTTGTCGTTTTCTATTTATTAGACAAAGGTAAACAAGGCAGGATGTTAAAAATGATTTGTTACATTCTTTATATGAAGAGATATTTTTTGCTTAAAAATAAAAAAAGTCGACAAAGTCCTTACAAAGTTAGAAGTGGAAAAATTTGCTCTTTTTTTATTCTATTCCGAATAAAATTTATTAGTAATTTATGTAAAACTTTTAAAACACCTTAATGCGGATCTGGAGTATTGGTCTGATAATGTGAATAATGGTTGGTATATAGAAGATTCAGTCCCAACGGAACATAACTTTCTTATTTGTTTAAATTCCATAACTAAGTTGTTCTATGGACAACAATCACCCACTGAACTATGGGTTGATATACGTTGTCTGGATTTGTTTCGCGATTATGTCAAAATATCATAATAAAGAAAAAGCCGTCTGTGTCATCATTGTCGAATCGACGAAGTCAGATTATCATCTGCACTACCCATACAGCTGCAATATTCTTTTCTCCATCGTACGGATAGGGTAATGACATAAAATGTAAACATTCCATGATCATCGAAGTAACGACAAAAATCGTAAACTAATCCTAGGATAAGTGAGAATAATTTGAAATAATTTGCAAGCGTTTTTTAAGCATCTACATTATTCAACAATTAAGCGGCGTCGTTTGGTCCGAAAGAATGTCAAAAAAAGCATACGAAAACGGTTCTTATTAGAGAGCCCTGTGGCTTGGCTTCTCTCGGTTAACTCGATTAATTATCGCTTTTTCTATTCAACAGGAAGGAATGATAGAGAGAATGATACTCGCCGGTTCGATGACTTTGTATTAGTGACCAGTCGTCAATGAACGAATGTATTAGTGAACAGTAATCAATGGGCTAATTGGTGGACCGAAAATATCGCAAGCAAACCAACAAACCCCTATTTCGATCAACGAGCAATCGAGAGGCGTCTTCTTTTTTTTATTACAATTTTTGTACATTAGCTGATAATATTCCAGCGCAGCAGAAAGCACTGTAACGAATCTACGCAACAATTAAGTTGTGCTAGGCCCTCTCTGTGAAAAATCGAAGTGTTTGCATTTAGTAGTTCATTTAAAAAAATTAGTTTTTATTTTTGTTTTGTTCAAGCTTCACTGAATTCGAAAATAAATAAATTCCAAAAATCTTGTCGTATAAGAAACAAATTCAGGTAAATTACTTGCATACCACAAATCCAATTCGTATCTTGTTCCTTTTTCTAACTCAGGCGCACATCAAAGCAAAAACAAAATAAAATATTAACTCTACAGTGATACTGATACTTCGGAAAGTCTTAATGCGCACACATACACACACACGTAGACATATAAATATATATATATATAAGTTTCCAGATGAGTGAACTCACTACCCGTGTTTATGCGTTTTTGCAAGGTTATGAGTAAGAAAATTTCAAGCTGAAACACTAACAACAGTGTAGACACGTATTTATTGAGGAATTTGTTGAAGAATACATTAAAAAAAAAGGCTTCTAGTGCAACTTTGTAAGTATGCGTAAAAAATACAAGATGAGATAGACAAGAAAGGTTACATTATTGATGACTAATTGCTACTTCGAAATGATTGGGTTTGCCATATATACCCTGGCGTTCCGAGAAGTTACTTACTACTCGTAAGCGAAGAGAAATGCGTTTCTGTGCGTACGGCTTTTTTGATTTTCTACCAATTTTGGTATTACGAAAGAATAGTCAGAATAGTTCAATGTCACTTTCATTACAAAACAAGATTATTAAGTCACGCAAACAGCAAGCCAAAATATGCCTTGTAATATATGCTCTGTAATGTTGTTCAAAGAATGACCCCATGCCGTACAAAGCTTTTGCAATCATATACGTATCAGTTTAAACAGTTAAACGTTAATTGTGAAACAACAACATGTTTGGATTTGTTTGGTAAGGATCACGTGGGCACACGAATTCAACTCTTCTACTTGCAAGCCCCGATGATACACCCCGATGTGCCACAAAAAATTTGGTAATGTATTGACATTAATTTTCGTTTCTTTGTTATATAACCGGAAAATAGGAAATGGTGATGTCCATATAAACTTTGGCTCGGTAGTTTTATAGAGTTACCGAACGGCTTATTGGTCCGCTCTCAGTTTAAGGCGTTGCATATTTAAGATTCTCTCCATTACGAATATAGTTTTGTTGTTTCTTAGCGTAGAATAAACAAAATTGACAAAAAAAAAAAAAAAAAAAGTCAGATGAGATGAAGTATCAGTTTGCAAGGTTTACATGATTGTTTTCTAACACGCCATGGTCGATACAACACGTCATGTCACTTTCGTAGTTATCTCACCACCTTTTCGTTAATGGCGTTAAGCGTCCGTGATTCTCTTTAGCAAAATGATAATTCGATTTTTTTTCAATTAATTGCAAATAATCTGATATTCCGTTCGATGCGGTGTTTAACGCGGAACGAATTGCTCCGAAATACGACACAATTTAAAATGTTTCAAGACTTAAGACATTAACGTATATACCATAAGATGATCTGACCTGCGTCCCGCAAGCTTAAATGATATTTTCATCATTCGGGGTCGGTGTATTTCGGTCAACAATTCGATTTGAGGCATTCCGAGGACCTCTAAGATTCGAGCAGATTTAAAGATATTTCTTCAGAAAATTTAAACAACAAACAACAACAAAAAAAAAAAAAAACACTACCGTTGTTTATTTTAACGTCCTGCCTTCAATGTCTTTCTAAAATTCGTGGTAAATTTAAAAAATTATTTCGAAAATATGCCACAACAATTAAATCGTGTTGCTGTCTATAAATTGGTGACTGCGACTCCCTCTCTATATAATTATGATAACATTCATGATAACATGCAATTAAAACGCATATTTTGCTTTTTCTAAACTCAAGTTCGTTGTCTTAGTCATTTTGCATGCATTTTTTTGTTACAAAAAAAAAAAAAAAAAAAAAAGAGAAAAAATTTAATATTAAAATTATTTGTGAATTATGAAAATTTTAAAAAGAATACCATCAACGATTCTCTCTATAAGTTAAAAAAAAAAAAAAATGTATATGCATTTAATGAAATGATTGCCCAGATAATTAAACGTAAATGCACAATTATTTATTTATAAACATGCTAACAAAGTAGAACTGAAATGAAAATTAACTTAATAACATCTCGCCAATCAAAGTGAATACACATAAATGTGTCGACGAAAACATTTGTATAATTTGTATATATTTGGGCCGTGTGAGTTATGAAAAAATGTTAAGATAAGGAAAAATCGCTTCTGTTTTTAACCAATTTCTCAGAAGTTTTCATTTCAGAAGATGTGAAGCAAGCGAGAAACCGTTTCATCTGTTTCGAAACGCACTGTTTGCACACTCTTGCCTTTCCCTTCAATTTTCCCTTAACAGGGCAGATTTTCAATGACCCTTTCGCAACATACATGCGTTCGAACGTCAAACGAACTTTAGAACTAAAATTACAATTTGACCTAAGAAGGATGCATTTAAATGAAGAGACGCTATATATAGCCTGCTCCTCGCATCCCATAGCAACTTAAATCTTCTAGTGGTATTTAATTTTTCAACAAAATGATGGGACGGGAAAACTATCTATAGATTGATGCCAAATTTTATCTAAAAGTGTTTCCAAAACTTTTTTTTTTCAAACTTTCTGGACTGTAGTCAACGGTCACGAATCTGTGATTGAAGGGTTTTTTGTCAATTTATTACTTTCACTCACCCAAGTTATGTCCTAGTTCGCATAGGCAATGATCGTTAATAAATTGGGAACTTAAGCAATACTTCATCAGTTTTGATGTACAGCGTACAGCATTACATGAATTACCCATTTCTGGACCTGCAGAAAAGAACAAAACAAAAAATTATGTAAAATGTATTCCCTTTCAGTTTTTTTATAGCGTAGTTGTATTAGTACTGACCTTCATAAAAGCTGTCATTCAATCGGCGCAAGGCATTAATGGCATCTTGCCGTGTTACTTGATGCTCAAAACGAAATTCCTCGTAATTTGTTTGAGGGTCCTTTCCTTTCAAATCACTTTTTTCACAGAGAATGCATCCCTGAGGCTCAGCTGAGGCGTTATGCATCATTAATAAACACACCAATGATAAAAATGTGAAACACCATACGCATACACTCTGCGACGAATAAATGAAGCAGAAAATAGACGATGATGACGATGATGATGATGATGATGATGATGATGATGAGCAATATGTGTTACTTTTAGTAGCACTAAAGGACGGACTAGAGTAATGATGCTGTTGATTTTGCTTTTCGTGGTAAACTGATTTTAACTGATAAAACTCCTCCTCATTGTTGCAAAGATGTCCCTTAGCTTTATAAGCTAACTTCCAGCATTTGTTGTCAGTTGTGCCGCACTTACCGCTACCGCTTCTTCTGTGCAATATGCCATTGTTTACTTTGGCTTCTGTTAAATGATTTATGGCAGACATATCCTCGTAACACTAGATTTGGTAAAATTTTTGGTTTAATTCTATTTTTATTTGCTCTTTGCTTTTAACTTGAGGTTAATGGAGTATTTGTTATGACTTTTTCTAAAACACATTTAATATTAATTATTTGTTGGCATTATTTATGCATTCACATACGCATATATATATATATATATATATATATATGTAAGCTGTATCGGGACTGTTACTGCTGCGGCTATACGATTGAATTTGTAATACGATATATTAATTCTGGATTAAATTCAGAGTAAAATGTGTTTAAATATTCATTCGAGCAGCAGTTGAATACGTTTTGCATACAGTTGTGTGCTCTATTCACGTTAATTCTTCGCGAGGTTGTTCACATTTTAATACAGTGGCCATGTGGCCGCTTAAAATATATGGGTTGCGGTTACAATTTAACTAAACACTAAAACAAATCATACTTTGTCCGTAAAACCATTTCTTAAGCCCTTCTTCTGTCAATTGCAAGGAGCTGGGAAACTGGGAAACTCGAAGTATTTCAATAGATATAACCTGTACCGATCTTAAATATTTTTAAATATATCTATGTTTTCCTAATTTGAATTTTTTTGAAAAAAAAAAAAAAAAAATTTTTAAATCATTTATTTATATACTTTAACATTATTGCAAAAAATATTTTTTAATTGAAATTTTTAATCAATTCATTTATTGCAATTTCATTAGCTGCATGATTTACTCTATTAATGTGGTGGCGTTATTTGCTTGCAAATATCTTAAAGTACCGTTTTAATACATTTGTTCTTCTTCTTCTTCTTCGTTCTTTCTTTCTTTGTTTATGCACTTACACACACGTCCACTTCCGTTAACGATCTCTGTTGATCTGTTCAAATATTCGCTAAAAAATTCACGAAACCATTTATATATTTCTCTTTGTTCTCTTTAGTTGTTCCTACTCTTATTTTTATTTCAAAGGAAACAACTCTTATGTCCACATGTTATAGGAATAAATCGATTGCAACGCACACAGTGTTCTTTCTCGTTGTTGCTATTGCTGTTATCACAGAGTGCTATAATTTTCAATATGTACGTAGGCATGCGTGAATTTACACGTTTAACTAATTCATTTTTAGGTTAATTACGCTAATGAGCTCTTCTCATAGGCTCTGCATATAAAGAGTAATTGTTTAATAGAAATTTTAGGAATGAAGCAAACGGAGAGCATTTTAAGAGAAAATAAATTATAATTAAGTACTAATCGGTTACCTTTTTGCAAAAATTATTTGGGAGGTGTAAAACAAAAAAAAAATTATAAAACAAAATATGCAAAAATACAAAAAAGGAAGACTAGTAATATGTTTACGCCTGATTGAACCTTTTAAAGGCACCCTTTAGTCTATATTAAGATCAGTAAGTTAAGTTCAATAAGTTATGATATTTACACAAATATATATATCGTCGAATATAGTTAGTATACGATACAACGTTGGAAGATGTGCTCTTGTACAAAATAAAATTAGCTCGCAGATGATTGCATGATGAATCTATCTATATAAGATTTTGTGCTGACCTACGATTTAGGTTAGCTAATTTTTTTGGTTGCGTATAGAGTTTTAAATAAGGAATAGTTCAATATCTGGTCGCATGTTTTGAGCAAAGATCGTAATAAAAAGGAAAGAGAAAAGTTATTGATTTTTTTTTTTATGCACGGGAGAGAAAGATTTGTTCGTCTTGATCGTAGAATTCACAGATGGCTGGATGGTCAGAAGCAAATACATCTAAACTGATTCTGACGCTCAAGCTAGTTAAGATTATATCCGAGTTAAATGCTTATGTCTATGATTTACGAATCTTTTATAAAGGAAATATATATGTAGCCTTCGATCTGCGTGCAAAAATATTAGATTAATTAAAAAGTCACAGTTAAAGAACTGGATCAATGTAATAGGAAATACATTAAAAGAATTTGTTTAATTTATTCATTTCGATTCATATGCGATATGATTACAAATCAAATAAGAAAATTATGGCGTTTTGCGTTAAGGTCTCTTCCCACCTAGTTTCGTTTGCAATGATATGATTAGTTGGTCGATTAAACAACATATAAAACCATTTTATTCAAACCACATGCAATGCATTTAACACTCACGAAGGCTTAAGATAAATTCATGTGCTATTGTACCGGTCGACTAAGAAATATTTTCTGAATCGATTTAAGCTCTTACGGCTCTCTCTCTATCTCTCTCCTTGTTTCTGGCCGTATGTTCATCTATCTGTCTGTCACAGTATTTTTGCATTTAAAGATATCCTGACGAAATTTATGGCCAAGATCTGTATTAATCATCCATGAATGACTAATACTGAAATAGGTTTCAACCACACCATTGTTGCAATCACCTTCCCCGTAAAGCAGCCCATCATGGAAAAGTCCTTCATGTAATGTTCGACACAATAAATTGTTCAGCAAAATTTAGATCGGATGGATCGTCTTTGAATCGTCGAATAATCCTTTTTATGAAAAAAGCCCCAATTTTTAATATCTTCCAATCAATATCATAATACTATTATGTCATATTGAAAACTCTGTGCTTAAAAGGTGCCATTCGAACTTACATTTTTATGAAGATAGTTTTCTAATTCTTTGCTCAGGTAAAAAGTTATATTGATTTGAAAATGAGTGAAATATCTGAATAAACACGTTATAGGATGCTTTACTCTCCTATAAAAAAGATAAAACATGCAAGAACATGCCGAAAAATTGTGACGTGTACTGTAAAAATGATGTGAGTGAACGAAGGACCCAGAAGTCGTCTGTGCGAATCCGTTCCGAAAAGATGCACCTGGCTTTGGCGGTCTGGCTAGTCACTGAAAATTTTACAACTGATCCAGCAAGGTTAGGACGCGAGCTGTCAGAAAATAGCGGAGGCCCTAACCATCAACCGAACGATCCTTTTGAATCGTTTGATAACAGCACGCTACAAACAGAAGCTCGAATGGAGACCTAAGAATCGCGGAGACTTTTTATATCATCCAAACATTATTTGACCCGTATAGGGTAATATTTCGGGCCCTACTTTGAAGAGGAGGTCATATAAGAAGTAAGCCTTTCTATGGCATCAAAGTCTACTTTTTAGTACTAAGTGAAGAATAACAAGATCTTTGTACTACGCCCACAATTTAGGATCCTTCCAATATATAAGCTGTCTGTGAAAAGTATGTCCTCACTTTTAAACAAGTCTAACCTTTGGCATTTCATCTCGTCCATACGAGATTTTTAACATATTTAAGTTGTTCTTGCTTTGCAGATAATATGTGAACGAATATTGCGAACGAATCATAAGCATTTTGAAATGTTAGCTACGAACCTTAACATAAAGCGTGGAAATCGAATTGTGATTTTTTGTTTTCTAATTATTGTTATGTTCCAGTAAAGCATTGCAAGCAGGAGTATAAATAACCGAAACACCGAAATGTCACTCTGATTGCGAACAATCATGCTGCGCGTTTCAGTAGAAACTATGCTATGTATCGAGTGCTTGTGTATGTTGCAGAGAACCTATTCTTTCTGGGTTTTTGCACTTCAGCAGACATTTGAAAATATTCGAAACGCTTCGCTTCTTGACTCACATCTATACACTCATGGGTTGCATTATGCATTAAAGTGTGCAGTAAAAAACTATTTATAACAATTCCTTAGGTGTGTTATAGGTAAGAATGCTTATGAACGATAACATTGTGCATTCAAAGGCATGCAAACGTGAAACAAGTAAAGAGATTATTTGAGCTTCAGGTGAATTTTAAATCTTACACATATTTATCCTTTATGAATTCACCAATAACACGGTCGAAATCGTTTCTACAGAAAATGCGTACAACTATAGGACAGTTAGCTATTTAAAAGTCATTGAAGAAGAAAGAAGAAATATGAAAATTTTTTTGACTTCGTTGAGGAGTTTTAACTGCTAAGGCCATGTTTGCGGTCTAACTTAGCTTCTTTTTTTTTTCCATATGGGCTTGCATAACTTAATTGGAAATTAAATGCTAGCCTTACTCTGAGCACGAGAGTTCTTCAGAGGTTACATGGATTAATTAATAGGTCAAGTGTTTGCACTCTAATTACCTTAAGCTAGACACTAATATATAGTGTCTGTATATAGTCTCTGTATATACAGCAAATGTACTTTGAAAGGGAACTTTAAGAAGGATGCACAGGTATCATAAGAACTCTTGTGTGTGCGAAGTGGAAGTCTTGAACGTTTTCACGAAATGAAAAAATGAAGTGTTATTTAAACTGCATTATCAATATCTTGAATAAATTTATATTTTGCAATCAACGTTTAACGTAGATAAGAACTACTTAACGCCAATTGGTAGGTAGATAAAGTTTAGAAATAAGATATCGCTTATTAATGAAGTTTTTTCGGAAAAGTGCCAAGATGTTTAAGTGCATGAAGTGTTTCGCAAATAAAGTTTTCGAAAAATTTCTGCGTACACTATTTAAATCTGGTATTGATAAAAGTAAAAACCAGTAAAGTAAAAACCAGGTCAGGCAAAGCCGGCCATTAAATACTTTACGCAACGTCGTCATATAGCACTCCATTTATTTTCGGGATGAAAATATGCCTTGTTCCTGTGTGAAAGATAAGAACTCTTTTATGGAGTAGCGCCTGAACAATAGCCCTACGTGGCCCAAATTTGGTGAAGTTTCATTTTCATGTTAAACAACTATTGTTGTTGTGAGATTGAAAAGAGATTTTTTTAATAGGAAACCAAGTCGTACTATTTTGCTATTTTACCATATCCAGGATAGTTACGCTGTTAGCTGACTGTTCCAGTTATGGCAAACTATGATGATATATGGATGATAGAAAAGGCGATATTTACAATTAATAAATAAGTAAATAAAAGCAGGGTTAACTACAACGACAACAACTTTTGTCGACGGTTATATGGAACAGAAATGAAAAATCTACAATTTTTCCCCACAACTTCTTTTGTGGGCTTTTATGGAGAAATTTAAAAAAAAAACATTTTTTTTTCTTATTAAAATTTTGTCAACATACCGTTATAAGAGGACGGACAGTAAAAATTGTTAGGGCTAGTCTTTGGTCCAACATATTTCAACGTGCCGACTTTTGTCAAAATATCTTCAAAATTACGAACTGGATTCAAGGAATATATCGTAAGTCTTTCTGGATACCGCATATATCCGCCCCACCTTAATATACTCTGAACCACAAGTGATGTAGGATACAAGCATAAAGAGAGATGGAGAGGGAGACAATTTTATTCCTTTGAAGTTACTTCTTCCTACTGCACGTAATTGGCATGCAACCATAGCCGAATATCGGCTGACGAATGTCTCATATATGTTAGCAGGTTACAAACGAGAAGAGTATGTTGTAAGCTTCCATCTTTTTATAAAAGGTAAGGCAAGACCTGCAAAATTTATCCACGTTTTGTTACAAATACCATACAAGGGCTCCCATGTAAAGACTCCTATACTTTCGCACGGAAACCAGGTATGATTTCTGATATTTTACGGCCACGAAAATCAATGCAGAGTTATATTAGCCGAACTGCAGGAAAATTTGTTTTTGATCGATTAAGTAAGTTTTACACCATGAAGGGAAGAAAAATGTATGCAGTTCCCGTGGCAGATAAGAGACTAGCTGGAAGAAAAGTCTTGAATGGATGTATTCGGTGTAATAAATTAGCGTAAATATAGTCGAAAATATGTTTTAATGTTTTATACAAAATTTTTGAAATTTCAAAATTTTGGTATTCAATTTGCTTAAACATAACTTAAGCGTGATAAAAATTCTTTCTTGACATGAATATGCACATACACAATGTTTCGACCGTTGTCGTGTTCTACACGCGTAATTCTACTGTGACGTGAAAATAAAACGTAGTAAAATATATTTCAAAAATTTGTTCATTAATATTTTTCAAATTTTATTTGTGATGCAATGGATGCTCATTTTTGTGGGGATGTATGCAACACTCAGTAGGACTTAAGATAAAGCAATCTTTTATTCCACCGATTGATTCAGAGTTTTATTCTGAACCATATTCCAATCGATTGATAATCGATTTATAAGCTTGTCTATCTGTCTATCTGTCTATCTGTCCATGTATTTTTGTGATCAATTGTAATTTTTTGAGGTATTTTGACGATATTTGGTACACTGACGTATTTGGCCCAACGACGAATGCTATTGAAACTGAACTGAATCGGACTCCTTTTACAACCTGCTTCCCTTCTACGAAACATAAATATAAATAGATATAATGTGTAATATTTCATAGCCGAAATTGGTCGTTAATAGTAATCCGGCATAAGTTTATTTGTTTGAACCGCGTTATAAGAACCGTAAAGGAAAAGTAAGGCTTTATATAGCAAAAAGTCCTAATTCTTTGAGGTGACAATTGCTCTATAATAACAATTTGATGCAAGACTTAAGTGCAGGAAATTTGGATTAAGTAAATCTATTTTTCTATTTATCCTTACATCGGAGGGTGCTCGAAACGTCAACTGATGTGATTCAAATTCGTCAAGTTTCAGTTTCTTTTTAGAAAATTTATTATTCCTTACATATTTTCGCTATATTAAGTTAAACTTGAGGCATACTTGTCATTACAACTCGTATACATGATGAGATAAAATAGAACTATGTGTCCCAGACTGTCTACGATTAATGTTTATATTAAATGACTATTATGCACCAAGTTTCATCATAAAATATTTAAAAAATTAGAACTTTTTTCCATACACCTTTCTATTCATGATAATGCGCATAGGGCATTGGATGCAAGAAATTCAGGACGTTTTGTCGGAAAATTTCGAAAGCCGCAATCTTTTTCCATATTAGGATACAATCTACTTTCCATCGTCTTCGCCCTTTACCCATAACAAAAGGTGGGCGTAAAGTCCCTCCTCTAGCTGCTTTATATGTATATCCACTCGGGTATAATTACAAGGAATCTATGTGGGCTCTACTTCACGTCCGCATGAGAAGCAAGTTGATTCTACATGTTTACGTAGTTCTTTCCCTAAATTATGTTCATTGCCTTGTTTTTTGCTTTTTTGTTTGTGTTAGCATTCGTTGCACTATTCGGAAGTAGGTTGACTAGTTTCCACATCGTACTCATACATTCATCATCATTTACCTTCAGACCATAAGTGTGAGCTTATTTCTGAACTTAATTCGACATCCTTTATGCTTGTTCTTCTTAAACTCCCAAATTTTTTTTGGCAAAAATCATGTCATCATGTCTTGTATGCTCAAAAACGTTAGTTGAAACATGTTAAAGCGGCTTCTGCTTCGTGTTATCGCACAATTATTTGTAAAGTCAACTTTTTCCACATCATCGAAGCATCACTTGAATGGCATTTGGCTACGATAGGCATTTTCAAAAAGTCAATTTCGATCAAACAAAAAAGATGATAGAAAGTTCACGTGATCAAAGTAATTCATTAATAAATTAAGAGAGTAAAAGGGGAAACTGTGATGATTTTTTTGCACAATAGTGTTTACTCCAAAAAAAAAATGTAGTTCCTATGAAATTGTTTATTTACAACCCAGTGCCCTACTGCACAAACCACTCAAGTCTTGAAAGATATTTTTTAAAAATAAAACGGCCAGAGCAAAGTGTGTTGTAGAGTTAAGTTAACAAAGTGGAAGAATAAAACTAAGCAATAGCAGTTCGCCTTCGGGATAAGTCTTGCTAGCCCTCACCGACTGCACATATATCAATGAAATGTTTATAATTTTATTAACTTAGGGGCGCATTTATTGGATGGATTGATAAGGTTAAGATTAATGGAGTAAGTTTCTAAACAACATTTCTCACCCATAATTGACGCTCCTAGCTATTATTTTTTCCGTAGATAATTTCACTCTGTTAGTTATTTTTAAACTTGAACTATGAACAAGTTTTTTGAATTTCATCTAAACTTTTGATGTTTCAAATATTCCAGCTTTAGAGGGACGTGCGGATAGACATCCTGGCAGATATATAGACGAACTAACGCGAAGACCAACAATGCAGCAAATATGTTTGTATGCCCATCGGTCAGCGGTGTGTATATGAAAGTTAAGGAATCTTGGAAACAAACGGAACGATAAAACCATTATATCCCCATCAATGGGTGGTATTGTATATAATTTTTGGCCACATTGCTTCTATACACAAACGTAGAATGTGCTATTGTGTACTATGATACATACGTAAAATTACGTATAAATAGAACTCTGTATACACACAAGTGTTTTTTTTTTTTTGCTTCATTTTTTTACTTAATAAAGTTGCGTTATTACAAACACGAAAGGGGTTGTTGTAGTGCGTTTCTTTCTTAATTTTAAGTTATTTGTTAAATAAAAATTAAAAGTTGTTGCGCACATACCTTTGGCAAACAGTCAGCAAGCATATCGAATGTTGTACGTACGCGTTATCTGAGGTCTGAAAACTCTTATGTTTACTTTTTGATATGTGCGGCATGCAAAGTTTTTTTATTATTCAATATCCAATAAAAATTCAACAAATTTATCTGAAACGATACGAGCAGTAATTATTTCCACGTCAAATTACTTGAAAGATTTTACGTAAGTGAAATGAATGCAAAAGTTTAAATATTTAAATTTTATGAGAAACAGTTTCCGATTATATTTATTTACGATTTTTTCAATTGAGTTTATTGAGACATTGCCGCCCACACCTGCGGCCTCGTTACCGATGCACCCACACAAGAATACTTATGACTACCACTTCTTAAAACTTTAAGCGAGTATCTCTCGAAGCCACGACATTGCCCACACCTGCGGCCTCGTTACCGATGCACCCACACAAGAATACTTATGACTACCACTTCTTAAAATTTTAATCGACTATCTCTCGAAGCCACGAATTTTAAGTTGCACCCACACAAGAATACTAATGACTACCACTTCTTAAAATTTTAATCGAGT
>KK499796.1:505055-565277 GCA_000688715.1 Glossina pallidipes
CCCACACCTGCGGCCTCATTACCGATGCACCCACACAAGAATACTTATGACTACCACTTCTTAAAATTTTAATCGACTATCTCTCGAAGCCACGTTTTGTAAGTTGCACCCACACAAGAATACTTATGACTACCACTTCTTAAAATTTTAATCGAGTATCTCTCGAAGCCACGAATTTTAAGTTGCACCCACACAAGAATACTTATGACTACCACTTCTTAAAATTTTAATCGAGTATCTCTCGAAGCCACGTTTTGTAAGTTGCCCATATTTTTAACACTCTGGAGTCTAAGTTTGTCGATTTCAGAATTTCAATAGCTTCATACGAGGAATATTTTGTTTAAAACGCGTACGTCTTTCTGAGTTGGTGAACTTTCACATCTTTTGCAGCCGATTTTCAAAAGATTGTGTAATTAATTAAAATCGTTGACACGTCTTTATATCCCACACCGCTTGTGGTTAAGTTCATGCAAATCTATGCAACACCCAGAAGGGCTTAACATATGTACCCATCTTTTATTACATCAATCAAGCATCATCCTCCGAATCGTAGCATTTCGCATATGATAAATACGGATCGAATGGAACAAATTCGAAATTCCCTCTCACATAAACGGTGCTATGAAAAGTAAAATATTGTATGGCTACAAAGTCTGATATGTAGTTTTTTGCAACGATAATATCTATAACAAATAAATTAAGTTCGCTAGACTTGGATCGCATCAGTTGACCTTTTCGGCACTTTCCAATATGAGGATTCTCACGAAAAGCATGCTTTTGCATACAATGAGTACAATGAATAGGCTCTGGTGTATTAGCATAAAAATGAATATATAGTTGTATTAGGGCAAGCGGTGGACCGTATTTACTGATCGGCTTTATTCGACTACAATATTTTTACTCTGGGGGATTAATTTCATTTTCTTGATTTCCAATATTTCCTCTTTTTACTTGAACAAAGAAGAAGCGCTTTTATAAATGAGAACGAAGAACTCGGTAGACAGTAGCAGAAATGTCCTTTTTATACGCACCACTAAAGTATGGGGGATATACTCATATTGTCATAATGTTTACAACAATCAAACGAAAGCTTCAGACACCCTATAAAATGCCTATATTCTTGATTAGCATGATAGTCTGAATTGATTAAGCCATGTCTGTCCGTCTGTTCGTCTGCTTTGTGTGTGTTGTTGACACTCTTCTGATCGCAAAAATGAAGATATCGACGTCAAATTTGATAGAAACATTGGAAGTTTTTGCACGCGGGGAGTAGCATTGAAAAATTGGCCAAATTGAACGGAACACAAACCCAAAAACAGCAGCGAAGCGTAAACTGAACACAACTCCTGTTTTTTGCTCATTACTCGCAAACTGCAACAGATAGAAGGGTGAAATTGAGAAAAGTTTGAGAAAAATTCGCGCTCTTCACAAACGTTACAAGTGATTAAATTTCCTTTTTTCACTTTTTTGCGGTTTTATGCCTATCAAGGATAAGGTAAAGAAGACAGAATGTTAAAAATTATTTTGTACATTCCTACCAGTTGAAGGTATATTATCTGTCCAAAAAATGAGTTAATTCTAAAATAACTAAGAACACTATTGTCGGGGAAGGCCGACCATTCAATACCCTACACAACATTATCGAATACAATTCTTATTTTTATTATCGAACACAAAAATTATTTCTTGTTTCTATATAAACGCATATTTTTCATGTGCGTATTTATGGGGAAGCGGACTCAAAACGCAACCTAATGTAATGCAAGTTTAATCCTCATGTAGGGCAGGATCAAAAACCAGGTTTAGGTCGTCTAAATTGTGTAGATTCTTCTGCTCCATAAAGATCAATTTTCGTGAAAATCGTTATTAGGATAGAATCCTAAAAATAGGCCGAGATGGTCAATATTGCTTACTAAACACCAAAACACATCTGCACATAAGAAGTGTGGCAAACATATATTAAAAATTTGCTCAATATTTTCCTCGATCTTTTGTAAATAAATTGCGGTAAGTGAGACAAGAGCGTGCTTTCAGCACTTGACAACGCCTTAATAGCCAATCTCTGAGAACTCTGCTATAGGAAACCAAAATTTCTTACGCATCCTCACGAAAATGTTAGTTTTAGCACTTGTGTACCTTATTCCATAAGTAAAACGCATTAATTCATAACGTAAATTAAGTTCGTCTCTAATCCCAAGCTTACGTAAATATCTGAAAGCTATTGAGCGGTCAATATAGACGTTAAGCCGATCTCTGTAGTTACGTCAAACGTCATTTAGAATCGACTAAAGGCTAAATTCAAGCGAACTCAGTGCGTTATTGGCGGATCAGAACGAAGAGGCCTCATTTTGAAGCAAATCCCCGTAACGAAGTTTCGCAACACATCTTGCGGAAGTTAGTTTCTATATATATAAGTTTTTCGTTATATACTTAATATGGCCAATAATGTCTTATATGCGTGTAATCAGGGTTACAATCAGTCAGAGAAACGATGAGCGAGAAAAAGACAGGGAGTGGCCGCGTGGCCATTACCGTCTGCGCACACATCGTACCATTGACCGAATGTGCTCCACCATACTGAGATTTAAACCTACTAACTGACTGACTTGGTAGTCATGTGAAAAAGTGAATGAAAGAACGAGAGGACGCGTACCGATTGAGAATATAATCAAAATTTGTATGCTTCAAGGATCTTCACAAACACATTCTTCAACAATTGACACAAATTTCAACCTTCAAGCAACCTCTGTTAAAATTTCGACCGCCATTACGGGTAGAGCAGAAATGTAATGTAAGCATAAATTAATTATTATCCCAACAATGTAAGCACGATATATACAGGAAATGGTCATAACAATTTTCATCTCAGGAATTCCAGTCTCAGTTCAGTTGTGCTTGAGGAATATTCCTTGTGAAGAGGATAACTACCTACAAACGGAATTTCCAAAAATATGTTACTTCTTTTTGCCTTTGATTTTTGATCCACTCTTCTTCGGACGGGGTCTGGCTCTTTTCCTTGACTTATGATCCTAAAACTTTGTTTTTAGCAAAAGTAGAGTCATACGTCATTCACATTTTATTTGCACATAGAGGCGTCAATGGTACACTCAACATGAAAATAACAGATTTGAAAAAGACGGCAGGAAATTATTGATTTTCCTTTGACCTGCGGTGCGTGCATTATGCAATCGATGGCTCTGATCACATCGGCAAGAATGACAGACTTACGCTTAACATATGTTTCATCATCAAATGCTTTTCGTATCTGTACCATGGTCCAAAGTCCATTTTGGACCAATCCAATTTTTGGCCGCTCTTTGAATATTTAAAGGATCAAAGGATCTAAGGCATCACCAAAGAAACGCGAATATATCGCAAGGGGATATTATCCCTTAAGACATGGAGCTTGGTCTCTTTCTCTCTCTTACATATTTTTGTATAAATATCCGAACTAATTTCTAAAATCATCTTAATCGACTTAATTTGCCCACAGTTGCCATCGCGGAAATCATAGCGGAATATATAAACAAGACATGTGGCTCGTACACAAGTCCATATGAAGTGCTGCCACATTTCATACGATTCGTAATAACGCATATTAGAAGATGTGCATGACCGACTACGGAATATTGTTGCAAATTAAGTAATGTACAGTTGTACACTTGCCGTATCCCTAGAACCAATGAAGGATGGGAAAGTGGACTTAAGTTTAACTTTTTAGTTTGTGAACATAAATAAAGAATCTAGGGACATACGTTCGATTATTTCCACTTTATTGTCATATCATACGAAATATCATAACAAATTAGTTTATTATAAGCACGATATTATAAGGAAAAAAATTTGGCATCCGCTTTGGGCAGCATTATCAAATTTCTGACACTGTCGTAGTGCCACAATAAATAAAGAATAAATCCACAAACAGTAAGAACATTAAAATCGGCCAACGCCGACTATTGCATACCCTACACCACTTCGCCTAGTACTCGTTCTTCGCTCGTTTTGGTAATAATAATCCAAAGGACACATCGAGCATATTTGGAGGTTAGATTTTCTCTGCAAGATAAGAGTTTGCGTAAAAAGTAGTCCTATGCTATTCAAAGTTCCTGCCCTTAATTTTTTGGCTGAAACGCTACTATGAATTAATTTTAATCATAAAATATTAAAGACTAAGCCTTTTTCGGAAGGGCTTACTACTCATCACATATCTTATAGGGAGGGGGGCCAAGAAATAGACCCATGTGATTCAAATTAGGTGCACTTAGTGTTTTTATTTAAATACATCACAAAAAAATTAACAATTATACCTTTTTGGCATACAACGGTTCACGTTTCATGAGGATACTTACAAGCTGTGGTATACGAATACCACACCTATCTGATACAAGTTCGGTAAGGTAGATTTCCTTGTCAATTCACTATTATGAGCTTATTTTAATCATGAAATATTGAAAATTCGGCTTTTTTAGCCTACAAAGTTTCAGTTTCCATACGAACGGTTATAGGAGAGGGGGATCAAAAAATTGCCCCTGCCGGTCTAAAGATTTCATACCAGTTAAGAATGCCGAAACGCTACTACTTGGCCACTTTTGTCGAGAAATTTTTTTCCATATAACGACTTTTCAGAGTAGAAGAGGGCTTTGTATGATGAGTGGACGTAAAAGTGGACCGATCGGCACCATTTTCAATAGTGTTCGTCCATGAGCCAAAGTACGTCAGTGTATCAAATTTCGTCAAAATATATCAAAAATAGCGACCTGCACCTTGAACACCGATTAATATGGACAGACATCACAGGGACAGACAGACTTAGATCGATTTGGAAAATGATTCTGAATCGATCAGTAAAATAAACGGTGGATCTATCCTTTCTAAGTGTTACATACGTCCGCACTAAGTTAATATTCCCTGTACCATAAGTGGTTTAGGATATAAAAAATAACGTTAGTGTATTCGCTAATAGTATAGCGTATATGCTAAAGTTGCCCATTTAGATAACTCAGATCTACATCTGCCTATATGGCTGATAAGATGGCTTGCAAATGGTAAATCGCTCCATAGATGTATGGCGTCTATGGTTGGACAAATTGATTCGATGTCGCACTTGAATAATTTTGCCTCGTCTACACAATCTTGCAGTTTGAATGGTAAGAAGAAGTTTTTCACGCTACTCTAATTTGAGTTTTATTGCTCTATTTTTAATGTTCAATCATGCGTTTCTTCAATCTATGTTCAGAGAGAGATATTTATCTTTTCATTTGCATATCTGCTCTTGCAGAAGATTTTAAAACCGCACAAGGCTCAATTGGAGTCGTGAAGTACTTTATACCTTATCACTGTGTGCAAATATAGAATATTTTTATTAGTTCCACAATGAATATAATGAATGATTGTCAGTTGTGGCCACCATAATAACAGAGATATTTCGATTTATTTATGTAAGTCACCACATCTGAAAAATAATTATTACTCATTACTTAGCTTGCAAAAGTGAAAGCAGTAGAACAGATGTTACAGCTTTTGCTTTACGTCCTTACGGTTTTTTAATTTCTCGAAGGATCAACGTGCAAGAAATTAAAAGCATTTTAAATAAAAAAATAAATCGGTAAATAAATTAATGAGTGTTTTTGTAAATCAGTATAAAGCGTAAAGTTATACAACACAGTTATATTGAAACAAAGAAGCTTCAAGACGAATACAATTTTCTTACTTAATTATTGTGAAAGCTATTAGGAAAAGTTCTTAACTTCTTTCTTTATGTTTGTATGAAAACTTTGTTAAATAATAAATAATATTATAATTATTCTTATAATATTTAAATCAAAGAAATAAATTCTAGGACTATACGTAGGATGAGCTACGAGGTTTTCTTTCAATATTTCCCGTTTATGTGTCAATGCATGTTACGGTTTTTAACCACTTTTTTTTTTGCCCATCGAAAATGTGATAATTTGTTATCGAACAACACCGGTCTTATTTGTTTAACACACTGTTTATAATGAACGATACACACCCAGACAATTCAAGACTTCATAAAATTTTTAAGTAAAGTTTTTTCCTTTTTTATGAGTTTTTCGTATTTTTTTTTTTTTTTTTACACAAGAATATCATTAATAACAAATACTAAATACTTTATTGTGCTTATTTGTTTTAAAAGATTTCACGTCAGTTTTCAAACACACCATATAAAAACAGGCGACATGAATAATTTACTAAATCCAAAGAAAGAAGAAATAACATGCACGCAACTGAAGTCATAACGTATCTCTATGTGCGAATAGTTTCTGGTTGTGTGCGTGTTTAGTTGGATTCTACTAGCAAGGGTTGCAAAATGTTTCCATTGGAGATGGGTTCGTATTCGACTTGGCACAACAATCATTTATGATTCGTAAACTAAACTACAAACTATTTCTATAATAAACTGTCTGCAAAGTGGCATAGCATTTTTCGCAAAAGTGCGCTAATCTCTAGCATTTGCTCTCTTAATAAATAATCGACTAATACGATTCAAATGGCAAGTGACGGATCAAAGCGTTTTCGTTTCTCTAATCTTTTGAATACAGAAATTATATTGACATTCATCGTTGGGCGGTGGTCACGAAATCACTATTCGGAAGTTGAACGTTCGGCGCCATGCTCGCCTAATATCACATTAATAGGTTATCACCTGAAACTGAACTGCGCTGAATCCGACCTAAAAATTAAGATTAGCATGAGACCTTGAATCCACACAGTTCTGAGATACGTTATTTTATAGAGGTCCCAGGCGCAATCCTTAAGAAAAAGCTGCCTCTACGCCTATAAGCTCTTGAGCATAACCCGTTTACAGACAAAGCCTGAAATCTCGAAAAACCTTTTAAAAATGAAATTTTGTGGCAAAATACTGTCGCTTAGGAAAGGAATGAATGTAAAGTTTACAGCAGATGTTTAAAAAAATTATAAAAAAGCTTCATATGAAACTTGAAAATGACTTTCTTACAAGTTCATGTTCTGCAACATCTGTTTCTTATGTCCACTGTCCATGTCCACGTTCTTTGCTACCTTAATTTATGCTAATTCAAACAGTTGTTTGCATTCATTTGAACTTAGCCCACTTTAATGCTCCCACAAGCATACGAGACACGAGTTTTACATATATCCAATGACAGCATTATCAGCATCACTATATGCTAAGAATTAGAAGCTAATTTTCATTTCATATTTTCTTCTTTCTTATAAACTATGCTAGGATATGTAGGGTAAAACTATGGCTCACTTATTTACAGTTCGTCGATTTTAACCCCAATAACCAAAAATTAATTCCGGACAAATTTTACTATTTTTACTTACATTAGTAACAGAGTGAAAGTGTCTTCCACAACATCGTTAGAGATTTTACAAACTTTCGGAGATTAGCGGGAGTCCGCGTGATACTGCAGCGAACAGTATTTCACTTACCCATCTCTACGTCTTCTGACTCTCTCTCGAATAAGGGTAGTTACCTACTGTTTTGCCTCTCAGCGCTTATGACTAGTTAAACATTACGCTTAATAATATGATGAGTAATTCAACTGAGCGAACGAAGGAAAAGAAAGAGAATAAATATCTAACACTAGTCACTTATTAGATTTTCATAATAATTGCTAGCAGCGTTGTTCTTGTTTACAAAGAAAATAAAAGAGAATAAGGCAAGTAGTATACAAGCAAGTATTATATCCTAGGGTGACCAGTGTTATTTTTTGTTCTACAAGAGTTATCGCTTATTAATAATGAATTAAGAATGCATTTAATCATTTAACCTAAATGAAAGGAGCTTGCATGCGCATGACGGCCTCTTTGATATGCCTTGCAGTTATGCGATAAGGTACGGCAAAGCATATGATATAAAAATAGATTGTAGCGTTCGTTACTCATTACCTATATAAGTTACCTCAATTTGTCACCATAAGAAGATTGCAAACCTCACAATAAATTTGCTTAAAATTGAATTAAAAATAACACATCTTTCCATTTGCTTTGTTGTGAAATGCATTTAAGCCGAGAATTTTTCAATTAAAAATCTCTTGAAAACCTAGAGGACAAATGCAAATAACAAAAGCATGTAAAAATTGCTGAGCTATGCGTTTTTTTCTTTTTTTTCCTTTTCGATACTAAGGACACATAAAACAGTGACATTCGCTTTGGTTACTTGGTATCACTTGAAATAGCTATTCGTTCATTATATCAGCCTGTGTATGGGGGCTATTTCCACTCTGTCCTTTTAGGGCGATCGAACAAATAGTCGAATCAGTTTCCGAATGAAGATCTGATAACTACCGTATATTTTCTCGCTTGTTTTTCATTATAAACACAACTTCGTCCTCTTTCAAGCCGGCCTGAAAAATTAATTGTAGAAAATATAAATATCAAGATTCAGTTTTACGCATTAATTGGACTTGTGTTGACAGTTCAATCAATAAATAGAAAAAATCTTTGATCTTATGAACACAAATGCACTCCGTAACTGATGATATAGCTAATAGCTAGTCCTAGGTGTTACAAAATCGGAACGAAAAAATCTGCAAGCCTCTATTCTTCAACGACTAAGTGACATAGTGGCATATACATAAATAAAATTTATGCTGAATCGTATCTGATAAGCATAATATGGTGAAGTGTGCTCCAAAACGATACGAGGATGCTTTTTATTTCATTAGTGTGTCTTGATTTCAAACGTTTTACGATCTAAATTCAACTTTAACGATTAGTCCTCTATAGTGGGCTTTGGTGAATATTTGATCAAAAGGGCAGGATATATGCAAGGCTGGGCATTCATTTGTCAGAGTTTTTGTTTTGCGTGTGACATGCACGTCTTCGTATATTCCAACAAAGTATAAACATTAAGGGAAGGGAAGTAAAAGAGAGTGACGATGAATTTGAAAAATGTTTGTATGTGCACGTGAGTACGTGCAATATGAACTCCTGCCAAAATATACCATGAACTTGTTCAGCGTGTAAACAAACTTAGGGAAGTTGTAAAAAATGAAAATATATGCGCAGCTAAAATGTAAACAAGGAAGGAAAAATTGTTCTCCGTCCTTTGTCAGCATTTATCATATGAAAAATTTTCCATTTCCTCTGCTCGTATAAAGAGGAAGACAGAGAGAAGTAAAATCAAACTCGTGATAAATTCCAAGCAAAGATGAGGTATATTTGGTATTCAGAAACTAAATGCCGTAAAAACCGAAAGGTGATATTGTCGAGACTGTTCCTGTATGCCTTACCTCTTTCCTTTCGGCACTTCTCATTCTTATCGCACCATCAAAGTGCTACACGTACAGGAGATATCTTCTGAGATTGATTGGCTTTTAAAGAAAATTTGTCGCTTATTATTTTGTAATTGCATACCGAACCGACCTGCATCTTTCAACTTTAACTCCAATAATGATATTAAAGGTAAATGAAGTAGATGAAGTAGATCTATTTAATTATTATATAAGTAGAAAATATAACATGTCGTCTACAACAACAAAAGCCACGGATATGCGAATATATTAAAGAATTAGGAAAATTATATTCGGCAGGGACCGAATATTTCTATCCATCAGATTCATTCTGGAAAATATTACAAAAATGAAAAAAGTAAACTTTTATATTCTGTAATGTTAGGCGAATTGTTGTACACGTACTATAGGATCACCCATAGAATATACGATTAAATTTTTGTGGATTAATCGGCTTTAGCTTATGAGTGATGAGCAAAAAACTAATTTTTTATTCCTTTTGAAAGGAAAAGTTGTCCTTTACTTTACATAGTACTGTAGGCGTGGCCTTTAAACGCTTTGTCAATACCAATCTGCTGGCAAGAAGTTTCTGTGGTTTTGCCAAACTTGAAGTTCGTATCTGATTTTTTTCGACCGAAGAAGCGGCAACAACATATATCATACAGACGGACAGACAAGGATAGACCGATTCAGTATTTGATGCTGATAGCGAACAAATACGCATTATGAGTTCTGTGAGGCTTCCTTTGGGTGTTGCAAACGTACGTTCATTCCTTGGTAATACTTTTTATACCAGCCATCGAAGGCTGTGAAGGAAAACATATGCAGCATCCAGAAAGAATGTTCAAAGATCCTATAAAGTTTATATATTAATAATCAAGGACAGATTCTGAATCGCTCTAAACAAGTTTGTCGGCCCATGTGTTCATCTGTGGATGTGTCGTCTTTCTGACACATGTCAAAAAAACCTATATTTAAAAAAATGCAAAAACCAGTCACACCCACCCAATGTTGCAATATGTAATACGGAAATTTAGTTTTTTCGTTTTTATACCCTACAGTACTTGTGATGCAAGGTATATTAAGTTTGTGCGGACGTATGGGACGCGGACGCAAAAGGACTTAAGGGCCATTTATTCTCGTTTTCTCAATCGATCTAATCCTGTCTGTTTGTCTGGCTGTCCATCTGATGTCTGTTCATGTCAACTTGTGTTCATGCCAAAGGCCGCAATTTTTGAGGTATTTTAAGAAAGTTTGGTAAACAAACTTGCTGCGACGCAAAGGCGCATACTATTGAAAACGATTCGAACCGCTCCACTTTTTCGACCAGTCCCCATATAACGCCCTCTTTTAAAAACTCGTTATATGAAAAAAAATTGCAAGTTACAAAATTTCTCGACAAAAATGGCTAAGTAATAGTATTTCGGAATTATAAATTGGTGTGAAAACTTTGGACCCACTGCGATAATTTTTTGAACAATCGGTCATATAACCGTTCCTACGAAAACTAAATCTTCATATAGTAAAAATCACAATTTTTCGTACATCATAGTGAAAGTTAGTTCTTAATAGCAAATTGACATAAAACTCCATCTTGGTGAACTTGCACCACGTAAATCTGTTTTCTTGATACCACCGGATATAAGGATTCGTCCAATATGTGGGTTTTCGTGAAAAGTATGCCTTTGCATGAGAATAATGTGTAACTTATGGTGGATTATTATCAAAACGATTAAGAAACTGTATTAGGCGAAGTGAAGTATGGTATCTAACGGTCGGCCTTGACCGATTATAATGTCCCCATTTGTTTTCATTAATCTTTGTCTAAAATGGAAGTGGTAGGTATAAAAGATTCGATGATAACCGAAAATCTGTTTCGTACATATTTCTCTCTTTTCGACAACAAATTTCTTTACAACGTTGCATATATTTATCATTCTCATTGTTGTGAATAAAATTAACAATAGAATTAATAAATTTTTAAACATTTTTTATTTAATTGTCAAACGGTTGAAGCTTGTGCTGATGAATGAGTTTTTGGCTTTGCGCCAAACTTTCGTCAGGTGACAATTTTTAACAGAATCGTTAATGTAATGATTTTATTAATTTAAACGCTAATTTAAAGGCGTTGGAATATTAATCAGACGTGAAATTTGTTAAAAAAATGAATAGGAAATAAATCCGAACATAATTTGTTCACATATCAATTTGTTTAGTGGCCTCCAAGTTAATAACTACACTGACCGCATGAAATTTCAACGCAGATCAAAACGTTCGCAATAACCACAAGGAAACTGCAAAGACGCTATAAACTCTTATTCTTAACCGTATCTTAATCCGTATCAATTTCCGGGCACATCTGAGCACGTCCGTCCAGTGAAGCGTGTAGTAAACGTCAAATCGATTTTATGCTTGACAAAGGCAACGATAGTTATTGCACACAGATTAATCGTGAAAAGAGGTCCTGGCAATGGGTCCGTGTGTCCGTCAGCCTGTCTGCTTTTGTGTCTGTCTATTGTAAACGATGCAAAGCTTATGATATAGGATTCAAATTTGCGAAAAATGTTTGAAGTTATTACACGCATCACACAAAGAGTAGATCAAATCTGTCACAAGACAAAGCCTACAGTTTAACATAAACTGAGAACACGCCTGTCTTCAAAAAACAAAAAAAATGGAGTATTTTTTGATCATTACTCACGACCTATTAGATACAACGTTTATCCACGTATATTCCATGGTCGATCTTACAGCAACTGAAAACCTGTCCACACCCACTCCGTGTTATATTTCATTCAAAGTTTGAGGCACAAGTTGTATGGACCAGTTGTATAAGCAATATGTTACCAAAGAGTTGTGTTATTTCGTTTGGTATTCCATTTAGCCTTAGTGCTTTCTGCTTTTTCCTCATTCGACATGTTGGCCGGAGTTCTTCCACTGTAACCATATCCCCTAGCAAGACCCCTGTTAACTCTGTTGTCGTCCTGGATTGATGCTTGGTTGCTGGGAACAGCTTTTCTGCTATTCTCTACACCCAAGCGGCATTTGTAAAATCTGGCGTAGGCTTCCCAGGGCCAACTTTGTTTTTTATTACCTTGAACGATAAGACACATGGATCGTTGTTCACGTCTTTCTTTCCAAACATCTCAGTTTACTGTTTTTTTGTTGCTACTCTGAGAGACTTCCTCGCATTTCGTTACGACTCGAGATAATTTGGACCGTCCCTACTGCTGGCTTCCTTCTTCTGTTAGAGCCTCTATCTTTTGGCGTTCCAACCTTACATATATGTGTCAATATATGCTGATTGTAAGCCACGACAGCATTCAGATCTTCTGTCTGACTCAGTTTAGTGTACTATGACTTATTGACTTGTTATACTTGTTCGTTGTATGGCCTCATTGCCTATATCGGTATAGATACAACGGTGCTCACTTAAGGTTTCGCTTTCTTTCATACATCGATCTGCCAAGATTGACGACTCTATAGTTATGTCTATTATCGTGCCCCGTGTGTAGCAAAGTGTGGCGAAGCCAACATTTAAACCGATCTAATCGTGCAATCATTTCACTGTCTGTAATGCTTCTTCTGTATATATGTAGGTATTTATGTATATACGTATACAGGTTTGTCTGTATATTTGTTTATATCCAGTTATATTTGTTTGTTGTTCTGTTTGTTTGCTTGTGTATGTATGTACGTGTGTTTGTATGTATGTATGTACAAATATGCATTGGTACATATGCATACTAAATAGCATAAGTACACATTACCAAGTATACATTACATGCATGCTAAGTAATATAAGTACACACATGTATATAAAAATGTACGGCATTCTTTTTTCAATTCTTTCTTTACATTTTCTTATACTAATTCTGATATCCTGGAAGCCCGTGCATGTTTACTAGTATGCTACTGCCATTGCAATCTACAAAGAGGATATTTTGCGCGGATAGCCGCTCCTTTAGCAAAAAAACCTGCACTCTGTTTGAAAATGAAAAACAGTTAACAAATTGGGAGATAAATCCCCAATTGCTTACATATTAACTCGATATGGTTTAGAGTCCATAAACTAAAGTTACGTCACGAGCAATTCTCACTAGGTTTCAGTTTAACATGCTCACGCAGTTTCAGACGCTGCATGTAATTAATTTTTTTTAATCCTTAGGTCCAGCAAGTTTTAATTGTTTTAGATTTTCTTTATTCTGTAGAGAGAGACTGACTTATTCACTTGCCAAGATTGAACCTGTTTTAAATTGAATAAATGACCAATGACCAGAAATATGGTCTCACTTACAGCGCTAATCTTTCCAAACAACGGGTGCAGCAAGAAGTCTACAAGCTAGGCAAAGCGATAACAAACATGAGAGATAATTATATTCGATCGTAACCGGATCTTTTATACTCATCACCGTTATCTTAAAAAAGACTAAGAAAAAGTAAACGAACGAAATTTTCATGCTCTATAAAATGGGAGGGGCACGGCTGATTTTTTCTATTTTCAAAATAAAAATTTTTGTCTCACAAGCCTGTAGGCGTTGTAGGCGTGTCCTTTGAAAACTTTGAGTCAGTTCCAAATTCTTTTTCAAATTTGTAGGCGATATCTTCATTTTCGCTAAGGGGAGAATGTTTACCACAAATACCACAAAGTTGCACAAACAAATAGATTGACAGACGAACAGGCAAATATGTTTAGGCGCATTCAAGAGTTGTAACTGGCGAAGAATTTCTATACTTTATAGGGTTTTTGAAGCTTGTTTCTGCATGCTATAAAGGTATTTGAAAAAATAATTACATTTTGATACACTATTATATTGGATAGGCGTGGCCAGGTTTTTCCATTTTTGTGCACAAATGCTACAGCATCGTCCGTAGAATATGCGTTCAAACTTTTGTATATTTATTTGCTATAGTCTATGAGTAATGAGCAAAAAAACAATTTCTCATTTTGTTTGAACAACAGAGATCTTCTGAGTTTACGTGGTGCTATGGGTGTGTCCTTCGCCCGATTTGGTCCATTTTCAATACCAACATGCGTGCAAGAACTTTTAATGTTTCTGCCATATTTGAAGTCGATAGCTTCATTTTTGCCGCCAAGAAAATGTTTACAACAGACATTACACAGACGGACAGATGGTCAGATGGACAAACGGACTTACTAAAATCGATTAAGAATTTGATGCTAGTCAAGAATATATATATTATTTGTGGGGTCTCTGATGCTGCCTTCTGGGCTTTGCAAGCGTTTTGACAAAATGAATATACCACTGATCCATCGGTGATGGGTATAAAAGTCAAACCGTTGTCCTAAAGCTATATGAGTTTATCTTTCTTAAAAATAGCTTAATGGAAATGGCTTTAACAATGACTAACGCGCTTGTGTGGTGGAACTTTGAAAATTGAGCATTTTCTTCGTACAATGACTTTTTCAAAATAAGGCGTTTAAAGGGAAGCGGCTGTCCAGCACAAAACAGACGGGCAGACAGCTTAACTCGATTCAGAAAATGTTTCTAATACGATGGGTATAACAAAAGATGTATTCATTTAAAGTCCTTCAGGATGTTACACACATACGCAAATATTCAATGCATCCTACACTACAAGCGACCTAGAATGCAATGAAGTTTTTTCCGTTTTGACTTATCTGTTCCACAATTCTGCACAAAAATTGTTTTTCCAAATTTTCATATAAAGCGTACATCGCTGCTTAGTATTAAATTTATTATGAGATTCGGTCATTGCCAGGTACGACACCCACAGCTATTTGATAATAAACTTTTTGCTTTAGTTATTTATTGTTATTTCACACCTGGTCTAAACTGGTTTTTTACGTTTTAATTTCTTCTATAATACAATCAATTTGTTTATCATTAAAAAAAAATCTAAATAAATATTTTTCTGTCGCTTACTGTTGCTTACTGAACTTATTACTATGTGCCCTATTAAGATGTGAGTAACTGTAATATTCTGATACTGTGCACAGTGACTATAAATAAATTTACCAAACCTTGTTAATAATTTTTACACTTTTCCGTTTAGTTAAATATCGTAGCACACTTTAAAGAAATCTTTCTAAAGCTTACGGGAGTAATGCAATCAGTTTTCAATTTTATACTTCCAAGGCTGACTTTAACTTGATAGCATCTTGAAAAGTCGGTGCACATTGCAAATGTTTTTAACTTGGAAGTAACTTCTTAATGGGAGACTCGTGGAGATATTCATTCCTTACCGTACTTGTTTAAAGAAAACAATTAAAAAGATTATATTCGAAGGTCACCGAATCTTTTATACCCATCACCGTTATCCTAAAAAAAGAAGCAATAAAAAGTACGAGAACTAAATATGCATACTCTACAATATAGAGTGGGCACGGCCGATTTTTTCCATTTTCAAAATAAGAAGTTTTGCCAGATAAGTGCGTGGACGTTGTAAGCGTGTTCTTTGAAAAGTTTACGTCACTTTCAAACTCTCTTGCAAATTTGTTGGCGATATTTTCATTTTCGCTAACGGGAAAATATTTACCAGAGATACTATGCAGCCGGGCACACGGACAGATGGGCAGACGGACGGACGGACATGCTTAAATGCATTCTAAATTTGAAATTGCGCAGGAATTTACATATTCTATGGGGCTCGCTGAAGCTTGCTTCTGCGTGTTTTAAAAGTATCGAAACGAAAAAAACTAAGATTGGGGTAGGCGTGTACAGATACTACAACATCGCCTAAAGAATATGGGCGCAAATTTTTGTATATTTATCTGCTATAGTTGATGAGTGATGAGCGAAAACCCAACTTTTTATCCTCTTCGAAAACAGAGCCTTCGACCGATTTGGCCCATTTTCAATACCAACCTGCGTGCAAGAACCTCTAACGTTCCTAATGTTTCCAAATTTGAAGTCGATAGTTTTATTTTTACTGCCAGGAGAATGTTGACAACAAACATTACATAGATGGACAGACGCTTAATAGATGGACTATGCGTAAATCGATTGCTGATCAAGAATATACACACTTTGTGTAATCTCTGACGGTTTCTTCTGGGCGTTGCAAACGTTTTACCAAAATGAATATATCCCTCATCCTTTCGGTGATGGGTATAAAAAAGCTAAATAAGTAAATACATGAACTTGTTTTTTTTTTTCTGAATTGTAATTTCAGCGAGCAGGTGTAAAAAATGCATCCTTATTTAGTCCTGTACAACGCATAGGACTTAATAGCATTTTCCCCCTTTCGGTTTCCTTATAAATTTTCTAAATCCTCGAAATCTGTAATCAGAAGACATAGATTGTGAAACGTCCCTGAATATGGTGATTTTCAGCATTAAAGCAAAGAATTGTCTGCAATTTATTTACCACTGTTCGAAGTTTAAAAAATGACTAAACCAATGGATCCAAAGTCATCCAAAACAGAAATAATCATCTGAAATTTCCTGCCAGAGTGCAGTTGGGATACCAATGTCAGAATCTTTAACACAAAACGTGAAAAGACTGAAAAGAATACAACGTAGAATTATTGGAGCGTTACTGTTGTTACGAAATCACAAAAACAATAAAATACAATGCAATGAACCAGAAAATTTTTCTCTAGAAGCATCTGCAGCCATAAGGGAAAATGAAAACGAAATCGATACTTATTTCGGAACGTTTGACAATTGATTTGCTCTATGAACGCTAACGGAAAACTGTTGGAATAAGCACGATCTTTAACAGAATATAGAATTCAATATAAGACCGAACTTTAAAAAAAAAATAACATGCTTTTTACACTGCACGCTAGTTCGGAGGCTTTCTTCACGTTTTTGGATAATTTTTTTCGATTTAGCACGACGCGAGAACCTTACAGCTTATAGGTTATCTTATAACCTATGAGCAGATAGGATATATCGAAAGATTTGCGATTGTGTAAAATCATTGACACAAACAGAGATCTTAAAATTAAAGTTACTGGACTGAGGTTAGCCTTCGGTTCACTAACACTGACCTCGTCGCAAATAATAAACCGTCTGGCAATTGACTCCCTCCCCCATGTATACACATGTTCATGACGCAACCGTCGGCTAAAGACCGCAGATCCGCAGTAAACTATATAATGACTATATCGAATATTCGAGACAAATTTCATAGTAATATCTGATATTCATATCTCATGCGATTTGTCGCGACTTAAGTGCAGATATAATCTCTTACGGTTTCTGTCTACTATTCTTGCAACTATGAACAATTCCAAGGCCAGAGAAAGATCAATAGTGCAACTCCGATTGTCGGGGCTTTCGAGATTACATGATATAAACTAACGTAAGGTCACTGCTAGGCATTTTTGCACACAAGAAAATTAAAACTTTCTTTTCGTAAAAGATCGAATCGATACTAGCCAAACTAGCTCGTCTGATTGCCAGTGCAAGAATTTAATTCGGTTTAATTCGGGGTTTTCAGAACCGCTTGGCATTTCCGACTTCGGTTCAGGTTAATAGATAAAATGTGAAAATTTGCAAAGTTCGTCTCGAAAGAAGAAAAAAAAAAGCGCAAATTTAAAGAAGGAATTTTTAAACTGTTGTTGTT
Organism: Glossina pallidipes; assembly: GCA_000688715.1. NCBI lineage: Eukaryota > Metazoa > Arthropoda > Insecta > Diptera > Glossinidae > Glossina > Glossina pallidipes. Next base: position 522,856 of record KK499796.1, read on the forward strand.
AATAGCCTGCAGTCTATTCTAAATATTGGCTTCATTTGTCTGAACTGCTTAATATTACTATTTGCTGCAGTCCCGCCCCGCATGAGTAGATTAGCTATAAATTTCCCGCCCTAAACAAGAGGAACAATAAAATTACTATAATCCAGCGCGAGCGTCAATGATAGATATGGACGAGACTATATGGGTCTTGACTTTCTAAAGTACGCTCGAAATTGTGAAAAGGTCGGAAAATGTTCAAAGTCATCAAATTATATATATATTTAAAAAAAATATATATAATAAATTGAAGATAATTTATCTAGATCTAGATATCTGTGCAATAAATGTGAAGCTCGCTCTTTGATTCTTGAATAACTCTTTCTTTTTATATCTCATTCGCTTGGGCCTTTGGTAATTTCTTTTCAAATTTCTTGCTTTTTCGTTTCGGTTTATTCGCATCTGAACAGTTTTATTTATAAAACGTTTTTTATTATAATTTCTTATTTATTTATTTATCAATCAGTTAAAGAGTAACCGCGCTACGTTAACGCCAATAATAATATATTTTAATAAATATACATATTCATCAGATATGTAATGCGCCAAGAACGAGAAAAACAAAATACTTGTTTAAATTATTCAAATTTTATTAATATATATATATATATATATATATATATCTACATGTGTGTGTGTGTGTGTATGTGTGCATGCATAGTAGCCAAGTAACAGGATTTTTTTATTCACTCAAGTTCTGGCATCTGTATCATTACAAAAGTTGTCTCTAAAAAGAGTGTTCCTTTGTGTGTGTGTTAATGTCGTTTACGTGAAACTATATAAAGGTTAGCTAAGACCGGCTTAACGTATAGTTGTAGAGAAAATACAAAACCTTTAACTCTTCAATACAAGAAGGGGCAACTTAAACATTTTCTGTGTTAATTAACTAAAAAAAAAAAAAAAAATATACACACAAAACTCCAAAAACAACTCGGAATTGTGCAATAGATAAGATGGTATGTCTTGTGAAAACGTGGATTTTGGGGAAAGGGTCATTTTGAAGATCAAGCTTAAGATTTCGAAAGGAATTATTTGATTATTACGTGAAATTTCTTTAGAAAATTTGAAAGAGAATGCGTGAAATGGTTGCATGAAAATCCATACCCACGACATGGAATGAACGCAATTAAGCAGAATTTTTATTCACGTACAAGAAGTGCTCGAAAAGTTCGTTCGATTTTTACGTTTTCTTGATGGGCGGTATAATATTATTATTATTATTATTATTAGTTGAGCGTAGTTTTTGTTCACGGTAGTGTCAGTACAGTTGTCCTTAACGTATATTAACGTATCCTTATTAAATTAAATGCGGGAGTCTTTGCGGGATGCACGTGAGATCGGTATTGAATGGGAACTGAGTGGGAATATAAGAAATTTCGATGCCTAAAATAATTGAAAATCGCATAAGCCAATTATATGTCAACATTAGCAGCGATCCTTCGGTGATTGTGTCGACGTTGTCATCAATTGTTAAAGCTTTAAACCATCACCACCGCCATCACCCATCCCTCCTAATGAATTCAAAATTCTTTTTTTCTTTTCAAAAATATTAGCAATGAAAATGAACGAACACAAATTCTGACTGTCATTTTTAATACAAGATAAAAGCCAAAAACATATAAAGTCTTCGCGCACTAACTGCAGCTACAAATTTAAGAAAGCGCTAGGGATAACTTTTGCACCGTACTGAAGTGGAATAAAAAAAATAAATAAAAAAAAAAAAACAACAACTTGCGATAGTTAGATTTGAATGTTGTCGAATCGCTTCTTTTTTTTTTTTTGATCAACTTCCATATAATGATCAACAGGATTGATGATATGCGAGATGAAGAAGAATGAAAATTTAAAAATAGTACTAGCGAGAGCTTAAATTAAAGAAATTATTTATGAAAAATTAAAATAAACTCCAGCCTCTGGCTAACATGCAAAAATTGCGATGGTTGTTTGTTAATTGGCAGCGAATGGCCGTTACATACATAATATATTTATGCAGTTCCCATGTCGATTGTGGAGCCGCAAGTTACTGAAGTATATTTGCTTATTACAAGTTTTTAACTATTGTAGGCATGCGTAATAGTGTGGACGACGAAATTCCATTTTTTGTCCAAGTTATGGTTAACTCGACAATTCCTATAACTGATGAGTCAACGAAGGGATATAGGGATGGGGTACTCAGTTAAGCGGATTCCAGACTCAAAATTTCTCAGTATATAATCTGATCCATAGAGTAAAAGAGGAAAACAAAAGAATAAAACAAAAATATCCGTTCCTGTTATCTAACCTCAAAATGTCATTTATGAGAATAGCATTCACTAAGCAGCGTATACTATGTTCAGATAGTCATAAAATAAAGTTAAAGCCACGTTAGGTAAAAAGCCCGATAATTCTTTCCGATAAAAAGAACGCACTAAATCCCCTCGTAATTATAAAAACCAATGTCTTTTGCTCAAACTGTAAGGAAACTGTTCCAACAATAAACGTTGCTTTACGATTGACGGAATAACGTGATTGAAGATTTAGTTCCACGTACATAAGCGTATTACGGTGGGAATAAGCATAACGATTTCACACTTGGAAATCACATGGCATCTTACAAGTGTCTAAAATAAAGTGACCTGCTCCCTGCTCCATTTAAGCGATTGAAAATTTTATCTAAAGAGCAAAATATGTTTTATTGATTGTTTATTGATGTATTCCATAAGATCCGAACTGCGAAAAGTGAAAAATTTACTCACTGCTCAATTTTTCAATTCACAGACTACTTACACCGATAAAGGAGCCAAACCGAAAGCCGGTAAATTTCTAAGTTTTGATCATTTGACCTTCTACGTAGGCAATGCCAAGCAAGCGGCCAGTTATTATACAACGCGCATGGGTTTTGAACCCTTGGGTTACCAGGGTCTTGAAACAGGAAATCGCCAATATGCCAAACATGCCGTTAAACAAAATAAAATCGTCTTTGTATTCGTATCGGCCTACAATCCCGACGATTACGAGCACGGTCAGCACTTAATGAAGCATGGCGATGGCGTTAAGGATGTAGCATTTGAGGTACAAGATATTGATGCCATTTTCAAAATGTCTAAAGAACGTGGAGCAACTGTGCTACGTGAATTATGGGAAGAGAGCGATGAATACGGTTCGGTCCGTTTTGCTACCATTAAAACGGTAATTCTATAAGTTAACGAATAGAAAAGCGCGTATATGATTTTTTTTATTTTTTAATTCCAAGTATGGTGATACGACTCATACTTTTGTGGATCGTAGCCAATATCGTGGTGCTTTCTTGCCGGGCTTCAAGCCATTGGGAAAAGATGTTTTATTAGACAAACTGCCTCCGGCTAAGTTGGATTTTATTGATCACGTTGTGGGCAATCAACCGGATTTGCAAATGGAAAGCGTGGCCGCTTGGTACGAACGCATTCTACAATTTCATCGCTTCTGGTCGGTAGATGATTCTCAAATTCATACCGAGTACTCGGCGTTGCGTTCAATAGTAATGGCTAATTATGAAGAGACGGTCAAAATGCCGATAAATGAACCGGCCAATGGTAAAAAGAAATCACAAATACAAGAGTACGTAGAATACTATGGTGGAGCTGGGGTACAGCACATCGCTTTGAATACCAAGGATATTATAACGGCGATAAGGAACTTGCGTGCTAGGGGGATGGAATTTTTAACCATACCCGATTCATATTATGAGATTCTTACCGAAAACTTAAAGCACAGCCGCACCAAAATTAAAGAAGACATGAAAGTCCTGAAGGAATTGAATATATTGATAGATTACGATGAGAATGGCTATCTATTGCAAATATTCACGAAAAATATGCAAGATCGTCCTACAGTTTTTTTGGAAGTTATACAACGATACAATCATAATGTAAATATGATCGAAATCATGCATGTTTCCCCTCATTTTTTTTTTGTTTCTATTCTAGGGTTTTGGAGCTGGTAACTTTAAATCTTTGTTCACGGCTATTGAAATTGAACAAGCCAGACGTGGGAATTTGTAAATAAGTCTTCTATATGTTATGTTGTCTTTCGTACTCTCTTTTGTAATTTTTTTTCTTTGCTTAAATAAATAAAACTCAAGCTTTAATTTCATAAAAAATTTAATTTCTCAAATGTTATAGAAGCAAATTAAAATGGACGTTTCTTGTCTTTAAAACGTGTATCAATTAAAACTTCATTTCGTGGATCATTTTCCTTAAAGGACATTATGTGGGGATTCCAAAAGCCTTCAGGCGTATTATGAGTTACAGCTGGCTTATTATGTATTGAACATTTACTTAAGTACCTTTTAATTTCCTGATTAGTTAAACGGTCGCCGCAAGCCCTTAAATACTAGAAAGAACAATTTTTAATTAAAAAAAATTAAATTATATTCAATACGAAAAATCTTAGTTCATTATTTGTAGATAATTGTCATGAATGAATGAACACACATTGCTTATTTAAGCCTACGCATTCTAATAAAAGAACGATTGATTATACACGTTTTCTTCTCGCCGTTAAAGGTGGAATTTTATATAATGATGATACATACATATATATATTTGTACACACTAAGTATATACATATATTTTATATTATATAAATATTATATGTATTATTACACCTATCACCGAAGGACGAAGGGTAAAAACGACTACAACGGCCAGAAGGAAGCCCCAGGTACCCTACAAAGTATGTATGTTCTTGATCAGCATCAAACTTTGCACTGATCTAAGCATATCCGTCTGTCCGTCTGTATTTAGTCTGTTGTAAACATTCTCTTGGCCGTGAAAAGGCTATCGATTTCAAATTTGGCACAAACATTGGAAGTTACACGCAGGTTGATATTGAAAATGGGCCAAATCGGTCGAAAGACACGCTCGCAATAGCACGTAAACAGAGAACAGCTCTGTTTTTCAGAAGGAATAAGGAATTGTTTTTTTTTGCTCATTACTTATAAACCGTAGCAGATAAATCTGCAAAAATTTGAATGTATTTTCTATGCTGAAATAGATGCACGCCTACCCAATATTATGGTGTATCAAATCTTAATTTCTGTTTTCAACACCTTTAAAACACGCAGAAACAAACTTCAAAAATCCCATAAAGTGTATAAATTCTTGGCCGATTTCAAATTCGGAATGCACCTAAGCATATCCGCCTGTTCGCGTGTCCATCTATTCATTCTCCGTTCAAATCAACCGCACCTATCCAATATTATAGAGTATAAGAATTTAGTTCTTTTCCTTTTTCTAAGTCTTCTTTGGGGTCATGGTGATGGATACAAAAGATGACGACTGAGTATAATTTTCTTACATGTTATATCATGTTATATGATTTTATTAACTAAAATTAATCTGTGACAGCATAATCTTTGTTCCAGACCCGTTTTCTTTACCAGACGTGCTCTTTTCGAGTTTGAGTAGCATTTAGATTGTTTGCAGTGCCTTAACAATACTTTATTTTCGTCGATATGTTATGTCAGACAATATTATAAATTCGCAATATTCTCCCACCATTTGTTCTAATTGGATGTAATTCTTTGTTCACTTTATGTACGAAGAGATATTAATCAGACTTGGACAGATTACTGTCTGGACAATTCTCTGAAGTTGAATGCAATGCGATTTGATCGTTTCTAGAAATTGACCAGGCCTTTCAACTTTCAGCCACCAAACAGAAGCGTATAAGACCCACACATATTCATGTATACGCAATTATTACTAAGAAATGTTTTTAATTAAATATTTAATTGCCCAGTTATTTCAAGTGTTTCAGAGAATATTTGAAGTTATTAACTGTAAAAAAAGAAATTTATATAAAACGTTCCACTTTGAAGTGTCTTGATGTTGTAATTGTTATACCAACAAACGGATTATTCGGATTGATCAAGAATATGCATAATTTGAAAAGCCTCCTGTGGAAATCTCTTTGCGCTACAAAGACATAATGAGCGCTGTATGATCCCTGTGTTACGAAAATGAGATCTCAAACGACTATCAATAAAAGCTTACTTGTTTACAGGCTTTACAATCGACACCGTTAAGTTCCTTTAAACCGGGCTTGTTATAGCTTAAATCGTCATCGGGTTCCTTTTTAATCATTATCGGTCTAGGCATAAAATCATCGTCCTCGTCGTCCTCATCATAATATAAAGGATTTGTTGGCACATTTGTTTCTTCGCTTAAAATTTGATTATCTTGAGAAAATTTTATGATTTCCTTCTTTTTAGATATAAAAGTTGCCTTTTCCCGATTTTCATACTTTTGTGTGCTGCAAATAATTAAAGTAAACATTATTGTATTCGCATTGCAAATTCAATTTTTGCAACGAATAGCGCACGTGTAATATTCGCGCCATTGCATTACGAGCATTGCGGATTATTCTCCCATTATGACAAATTTCTATGTTTAATAATACCTACTTCTTATTATCACCTTCTCTTAAACGTGTTAAGTGAGTTTTAGCGTTTTGTTGAAGATCTGCTAATATGCCCAAAGTATTAATATCAGCTGCGAGATCAGTACTCTCATCATCAATAAATATTACTTCTTGCATAGCAGGCGTTAACATAATAACACTACAAGTATCGTCAGGTTTATTGCTGGCAAACAACGAGGGCACATTGGATGAAGTAGCACTCTCAGTGGATTTTTCATTAGAATCTGCAGTGAATTGCAATTGTTTGGAGATTGATTTTTTATGTAAATTTGAACTATTGACGGGATGATCTGTTTTTTTAGTGGGTGAAAAATCAAACACGATATCTTTTATTGGTAAATCTACAGCATACGATATATTTTTTGACTCATTATGATCGCTGTGGCTATTGATGTTGACAACGTTCCTGTAATGGACATATTAATTGAATTTACATTAACAACAATGGCACAATAAATTGTAATACAATCTAAAATATACCTTCCAGGTGAACAAGACATATTCTTTGGCGATTTGTATCCGGTAGCGCGTGCATCATTTACACCCTGAAAAAAACTCTTTTGTGTCTAATCAAAAGCTTAAATTATCGTTTTCAACATTTACCTGAGCAAACCTTTTTTTCTTAACGTTCAGAGACTCAATTGTGGCTTGTTTTAATTTGGAAGATTTTGGCTTTATCTCTCTGTGGCTCAGTGATAACTTTCCCAAAGCTTCCTTTTGCGCAATTGCTTCTTTCAAGTTTAATTTTCTTGGGGAATGTGTTGGTGGGTTTATAAATTTGCTGGCCCACGACTTCACAGCGGAACTAGATTGCGCTTTGGTGTGCCAAACGTGATTTTGTTTACTGGAGGCTTTTGTATTTTTATCTTTCAAACAGCGTCGAAATTCATTTTGCTTATTGTATTTAGATATTAATTTGGACCGAGTGCTAATAAATTCCGATTGCGTTGGACTCAATAATGAATTTTCAAAAAGTTGCTCACTATTCAATGCGACATTTAAATTTGCGCCGTTTACTGAATCTTCTTCAGACAGGCTCATATCGTTACTCGCATCAGCTTCTGTATCCTGCTTCAAACTTTCAAATGACGGCTTAACTTCCTTCTTAACATTTTCAAAACATTTTTGTTTATTTACATATCCAATGTGTTCGTTAAGTTTCTGTATTTCTAAGTCTTTTTCCTGCAATTTTTTTTTAAGGGCTAAAGAACAACTTATTATTCGAGATTTATTCACATGTTCCCAAAAACTACTCACCACTGTAATGTAATTTAAGCCCATCCAAAAATATAGTAATGCAGTCATCACTATCGCTTTTGTTCAATGTTTTCCCGCAAATTGAGCAAACCATTTTCTTATAAATTCTGTGTAGAGAATTTTATGCAGAAAAGCTTATACAAAGATCGCTTTTGTTAATTATTTCCAATTATGTATATCTCTTTTATATTCCTTCTATCTCTAAATAATGTAAACAGTACAACAATAACGATACGATATTGCCACCTTTACATTTTATACAATCTTTTTGCATTTTATTTTTCATCCCATCGTTGCTATGTTATGTACGACGGAAATAAGGTAAGTAAGGTTAATTCTCTTTAAGTTGTATATTTTGTAATAAAAAAACTGATATTAAATATTTGTCTATAATTCAAGGATTCAATAAATAAATATTAGCACATGATGGCGAGTTTAAAAGAATCAGCCGATCGGGCTTTAAAAATGTTACACGGTTTGCCTAGAGTGCAACTTGGCAATTTGAGACCGAATCCGAATTCTAAGAAAAACGTAAGTAAAATTTTATATATGTTTTAGCACAAAATTAACTAGGAACTTTTTCAGCCACAACGCGGCCGTGCACAACATGGAGGCGATAAACATGGAGCTGGCAATAAGGGTTCTGGCCAACGTCAGAATTACATGCGGCTTGGTTATGAAACTGGTAATAATCCCTTCTACATACGGTTTCCCTATGAACCCTATTACAAAGGTCACCACATGAGGCGTCAATATCCACCAATTTCTTTACTACAATTACAAGTTATGTTGGATACAAACCGAATTGATCCTACTGAACCAATCGATTTGACAACTTTAATTAATACCGGTCTGTTCAAATTGAGTCCAACTTCTAGGGAGTTTGGTTTTCAATTAACAGATCAGGGGGCTGATAAATTTAAGTCTAAGATATGCATAGAAGTTCAACATGCAAAAGAATCAGTCATAGCCGCAATTGAACGAAATGGTGGTGTTATACGCACTGCTTTTTATGATTTGAAAAGCTTGCAAATGTTAATTAACCCTAAAAAGGCGTTCGAAAGAGGTGAACCTATACCTAGAAGGATGCTGCCACCACAGGATGCCATTGCTTACTACACAGGCGCTGAAAATCGAGGTTACTTAGCCAATCCCGAAGAGATTAGCAAACACCGTTTGGTCTTAGCGCAAAAGTATGGTTATAAGCTACCTAAAATAGAAGAAGATCCTGAATATGAGAGACTTACCGCTATGAAGGATGCACGTCAAATATTCTTCGGTCTTGAGCCAGGCTGGGTAATAAGCCTCAAAGATAAATGCATAATTAAGCCGAAAAATTTCCCTTCTGATAGTTAATTCTAAATTTATCCAAAGATTTTCAAAACGATTTCCCAATAATCTTGTTCTTGTACAACACTTCAATTTTCAGTATAATGTTTATTGTGAGAATTAAATGTCGTTTTAATTTTATCCAAACTTAATTTCCTTTTAATCTAACGTCATTATTATGCTTTTCTTAGTAATACATTAAGATTGATTTAAAAAAATTATTAAATAAAAACTTGTCTGGCGGATAATTCCTCTAAAAAGGGATTCATTAAGAAGCTGGTGGCAAAACAAAATATCAAACCAAATGTTATGGAAATGGGTAGAGCTGGCAGTGCCTTACGCCATATGGCTAACAAGAGCAAAGTCAGGCAAAGGCCAATTAAAATAGCAACAAAACAAGCTATAGTTGTAGTCCAATCACCATAAGAAGAGGCCTTACCGACTAACACGGAATAGAATATAAAATCACCCAAGCCTAGCTTAATTCCACCTTAAATGAAACAAGAAAAATTATTAGGAACTCTTATATGTTATTTATCTAGTTACGTTCTTCCTGCTCTTCAGCTGTGCTGCTGACATTTGTGGCAGTCGCTGTGGTGGTGATTGTGCGGTATTCAGAAGAACGATTTGGATTTTGCAGACAACTAGCCTGAACTTCTGTTTGGCGACGAGCGATACGTTGCTCCAAATTCGTAGACCACTCTTCAGTGAATCCAGCCGCTTCTAAATAAATAAGTCTTTGTAATTATGAAAAAGATAAATGTTTACAATAATTTGAAGTAAAGAAGGACGCGCTACGATAACGAATTAACGAAAAAGAAGAAATTGTACCAACACCCGATATCAACGCATAATAAAAGCTTTAACCCAGAAACAGAATTTCACAAAATATAAAATTTTTTTTAAAAATTAAAAAACAAAAAGTTTAAATACCATTTCCGCGCATATTAAATGTCACTAGTGGCATACCTTCAGCGCTCACATTAGCAACGCTTTGGTTGTGGTTACCTGGCCTTAGGCTAGATGCTGAGGATGAAGAGGTATGCGGTGAGGTTGTATTTGAACTAGAGTTAGTTGCAGTATTACGTTCAGTTGGCGTATGAGCGCCCAAATATGTGTATAGAATAGTAGCTGAAATACCACAATTATTGCAAAAAATTATATTTGATGTTAAAAAAAAGACTAACATGAATAAATTAAAGCAGGAAAAATTGGCTCATTACGCTCCTGCGCAGTTTCCACTAAAATACGTAAAGGGCCTTTAGGGCATAATACAGCCACCAAATCTGCAATAGCGAATGTATTATTTTTTATGCAGCACCACTTTGAGTGTTTCTTCATAACTAATTACCCCATACAGATATAACGGCCAATACGGCCCAAGTTGTCCATTCTGGTAAATATTTAATGAACACTAATGCCATGAGCGCAGCCACAAATATCAAGTAACCCTGCTGCAGCTTCAAAGGACTCTGCCAGTGTATAGCTATCATTCCCATCACACCAAAATTCCACATTATCAACAAAGCCGTAGGATAATCCATGGGTATGTTATAAGCTCTCAGCAATTCCCTAAATTATTTTTTTAATAATCAATTTTTATATGTAAAATATGTAGCGCGGTAAACTCACTCTAGGAACAAATAACTGAAAATAAACAAAAGCATAAAGGAAGATAATATGAGCCAACCATGTATGACTTTGTAGCAACGTTTCTTGTACAGAACAATTAACAAAATGGTCATAATGACTACAAAAATCATTAAAATCAAAGAGTTGGCCAAAGCATTCCAAAGCTTTTCACCTTTATCGTCTGATAGCTCATGAAAAGGTGTGTATAGCCTGCGGGAATATTACATATGAGAAATTCATTCGTTATGAAAAATTCATCGAACTTACAAGTAAACATCTTTGGTTGAATAAAAACTGATAGTATTTATGGTGGCCACTACAACAAGCATACATAAGGAAACGGGTACGAAAAGTTTAATAACATGTTGGGCGCCATATTTTAAGCCCTGCTCCTCCTCATCTACTTCGTTCACTGGGTCTTCAGAACCCGAGGGATCATTATTATCGCCCCGCTGACGATTTGGACGTATCACCACATTTGGTACATTTAAAACAGCCTTAAATACATGAATGCATATATGTATGTATGTAATACATGCATGCTTTTTTTACAACCTACCCCGTCAACTTCTGTTTGCTCCCCATCACAATTACGTTCTTGTCGATTTTTTCGTTTCTTATTTTCAGTCTCACTACGCAAAGTGTTTAAAGCATTATGGGCACCGTGGGCACCGACGTGGCCGTCCATTAGAGGAGTACGTTCGTCGGGCTCCTTTCCTACAATTTTTTCGTTCCGTTCCGTTTTTGCAAAGTTTATTGTTATTTAACACAAAAGAAAAAATTATTGAGCCGTAAAATCTTTCCAATGATATTTAATTATTAGAGAATTTCAACAAATTGAAATAAATAATTTACCAATTATTATCAAATAAGTAAACTTTGCATATGTGTTTCAGAAGTATTCTTTCTACTTTTTTGCTACTTCCGCGTTATTAATGAAAATTTCTTCTATAAAGCTGTGAATCAATAAGGGTAAAACACAACCAGGCTGCGCTTATATTCCCAGGTCTGTCGAATTAATCTAATCTATCCCCCATTTTATCAAAAGTTTATTTATAAAATTTATTCCTCAAATGTTCGAACATAAAGGAGCTGACACAATGAGGCGTCACTTTCATTGTCGGGTTAAAAACTCCCAAGTGAAACACAATACGCCGCCGCGTTACCATATTGTTTTACATGAAAATCCAAACAGAAACATATGGTCTTAGAGCCAAAAACAAAGAAATCACTGTAAACTGTAAATTTATAAAAAGATAACGACAAGAAAGTTAATATAAAGGTAAGCAAGCTTATTTATTGAGTAGTGATAAAGAAAATTGATTAGAAGCATCTCTTGCTAAAAAACAATTTGATTAATATATTTCAATTGATGATGATATGATGATCGTTTCTTTTAAATTTCGAGGCTATTCAGATGAATTAGATTATAATTTACGTTTATCTTGCACTGATGTATATTTTTTTATGTTATGTGATTTGTAATTCCGTTTTACACTATGCATTATTTTATATCACTTTCAAGTTGAAATTCTTCGATTAGAATGCCACTCTCGATGGTGTTATAAAATTTATGCAGATAATAAAGATTCAAGTTATCTTTTCATAAATTTGTTGTTTTTAATTTTTAACCCGTTAATTTTTTAACCCGAAAACGAAAATGATGTCTCATTATGTCAGCGCCCTTAGGGGTACTCGCAAAAAATCATTTTTTAAATAGTCTGGTAACGCTGTTTAACGCTTATTCAACAGCCATCGATAATTAGATTGCTATCGATTACCATCAGCTGTTAAGCATCGCCAATTGGGAGGAAGGAATTTTACCCAATATATTTTAGAAATTAACGAGCTAAACTAAAAATAATAATAATAGAGTAATAATGCTTCGTTTATATAACCCTATTTTGTTTCAATATTTAAATGTGGGGAATAAGACTATTGGTAATAGTTGTGGCTTGGAATTTGTAAGATGGCGACGCAAGCCTCGTTGGTTACCGGTAGCTAAGAGTAAAATATTTCGTATACCACAACGTAAACCACAAAGCTTGGAAGAGAAGAATGAACTATTGCGTCTACATAATAATTACAGGTTCATATGATTGCTGTAAAACATTTCAAAAGACTTGTCTTAACCTATTATTACAGGACACAAATGCGTTCAATACGACTATATTTGCGTGAAGAAAATCAACGCATTGCTGAGACCACAACGACGGATCACATTGCATTGACGCCACAACAAGAAGAAGAGGAATTTAATCGTTGCTTACAAGAAAATGATAAATGGAATAACGAAATAAATAAAATACGTGAATTACGTTTAGCTAAAGAACGCGAAGAAACTAAAGCATACGTGCAGGAAAAGCTTCGATTGGCTGAGGAAAGAAGAGAAGAGCAAATGCAACGCATAGAATCTTTAGTTAAAAAGGAAAAGGTTAGTTGTAAATTGTATCATTCCAACTACTAAACCAATTCTTCGCCCAGGAATTATCAAAAACGTTTATTACTTATGAAAAATTGGATGAAGCCATTGAACATGCGCTTGCCAATCCAGTCGACTACAATTTTGCTTTGGACTTGCAAGGCAACATATATCGAGGCCGCTCTAATGTGCCAATGAGTACTGAACCTGCACAAAAATAATATGCAGCAGTATGCCCATAACTAGAAAAAAGAGGTCGTACAATTTTGCTTTAGAAGTTTATAAAATTCTAAAATACATATAAATTAAAATTTAAAGTTCTGTTCCTCTCACACACATATACTCAACACACAATATGAACTACTTAAGGCTATAGTTTGTTGGCGGTTGGCGATGGTTTTAATAAATATTCCCAGTCGGGTGTCGCGGTTAATTTGACCTGAACTGGACCTAAATTAATCATGTCGCCGCTGCGTTCCTCTCTATTGGTGCTTATGGACATGAGATCTTGCAGAAAACCTGTTTCCATGCCCATATTTAAGTCAAAATAGCTCTCACCTAATACCAGTTTAATTTTCCCTGATTTATACCGTAGCAGACGTCCCACTTGGCCTTCTTCTAAATTTTTGAACATATGCGACTTATGGAAGGTTTTGTTATTTATGTCTGCTGAAGATGAGCCAGACTCTGTATCATGTTCTGTTACGTCACTGTCCTCATCCACACGGGGCAAAGTATCAGGAAGCTTAAGCATGAGATTTAATATGAGATTTAAAATCAAATTCAGTAACATCAATGTCAGTACATACTTGCATTAAAAACATTTGAGTTTCCGAAGTGGCCAGCAGTTCCTCAAGGCTCTGGGGATATCTAGATAAAGGACTTTGAGTACTTTGCGCCTGTTGAGCCACATGCAAGGCTTGTAATCTTGCAGCCACATTTAATGAATCTAAAATTCCAAAATTAAACCGTAAAATTTCTCTACTGTTTAAGGAGACTATTAGTCTATGCTTTGGACGTTGCTAGCTAGATTACCTTCTTTTCGCTTGTTATCAAAATTAAGGTTTTCATCGTTTTCCTGCTTAATTTCGGTTTTTACATATTTCCATTTACCTTCACGGGTGGGGAGGAATTAAGGAAAAATATGTGTAAGGATCAGGTTGTAAACAATTAGTGCGTCAATGAAAATATAAGTTATAAAAATGTAGGAGTATAAAAGACGACCTAAGATTTCTAAATAAAATCTAGCGTCAAACTTAACTCCATCCCGTTATTCTGCCTTTACGGCATTTTAATTAACTTACTCTCGTTAAGCTTTATGGGGAATTTATCCAAATCTGCCTTGTCCTCTTCTTCGCTACTGCCCCCATTGTTATCGTCATCAAGTGCTTTTAATATATCGTGGTCTTTAGCCATTGTAGCCTTAAGATCTAATTTACTCTCATTTTTAGGAAAAGCAGTTTTGCGTAGGGTCGAAGCACTTTCTTGCGTATCTCGCGCATATCCACCCGCATTGCTTGATTTACGTACAAAAGCTGCACCTGCGCCTTCAGAAAAGACGCCAGTAGTTTGGATAAAAGACCCACCGCCGCGATTCGCAGGAGCTCCTCTCTCGGACCCCCTCCCACGCCCCCGCCCGCGCGCTGTAGTGTCTTTTGAAGTCTTAACATTGCTTTAAATTATAAAATGAGCAAACATTGTGTTTGTTAAGTTCTGCGTCCTTTTTTTTATTCGAATTTCGAAAAAGACCATAACTTACGCATTTTTATTCCTTACGACGTTTAGATTAGGCAAAAATACTTTTCTAGCACCGGTAGTCGAACCACGACCACCTAACGTCAAATCTCTGGCAGGAGTTAAAGATGACAGCTTCGTGACTATAGAGCTGGTGCCATTGAGTTGGGACCGGGGCTTTGAAGTTAATTCACGTTTCATTTGCACTGTATTTGTCGCATTTGTTGTGACCACATTATTGCTGCTTTTTATTATTTTAGTGCCCGAATTTTTGGATGCTTCAGTATTTGCCTTAATATTATCTGATGCCATAGGGATTGCAAATACTGACGTACAGATAACCTTATAATTTACGCCGATTTCATTTATTATTCGTCTGAATTTTCGCTAAAGACAACGTTTCTTGTCTGTTTTACAAAAGTGAAGCCAAGTAAAAATGCAGTGCCATATAAATGTGTTCAAATTTTAAATAGCATGCGACAAGACAAAAAGTAAATTACAAATTCAACCTTCAATTAGCAAGACAAAAAAATACTGTCGACGGTTCTTCTTACTCTCTGCACAAAATATTGTCTTCTTTTTATGTATATATGTATAAAAAACGCCAAATACTCACAGCAACACTCGTACAATTTATATCCACTGCTTACGTATTCCAAACCCGCTGCCAAGTGCATTAGTTTTGGTGCCTGGCAATGCTGTTGCGAAATTTCGGAAAATAAAATAATAAAAAAAAAACATTCATCTATTGACATCGGAAAAAACATAAACTCATGTAGCATATAGCAAGACAAACAGTATTTATCGTTCTCATTTTTTTAGTTAAAATTTATTAAATTTCTTTCAAGCAATAAATAGGAACTTATTCACTACTTTATTAAATGGTAAATAAAAGCAACTGCAAGTGAAAAAGCATAAAGACTTTTTGGGCAAATTTTTAACACAAAGTTCTAATGACATACAAGTAAAATTTTTAAAGCAAAGCAAAAAAAAATCTTTCAAGAGAAGTCTCCAGACTTCTCGGTGTCAGTGAGTAGCAGAGCAGTAGCTGTAGCAGTAGTAGCGGTCGTGAGTATACGATCTCGATCTGAGTGAAAAAGTTAAAGTGGGCAGCAATGCGTAAAAAAAAGGTAACATGTGAGGTCTAATGTTCTTCCTCCTTTTGATACACATGTGAGACATTGTTTATTTATTTAAAAAAGGGGGCGCGAAATAGAGGGGTTGCTAACAAGTGAACGAATGAAAAAAAAGATATAAAGCAGTGCAGTGTGAATGTTTCTAGAACAATTGTTGAATGAATTGGCATATGTCTTATCCGAAAACTATCTGAGTGATATTATCAAAAATATAAAAATATAAATGCCTTAATTATATTTTTTATGTTTCTTGTGAAAAATTTTACTAAAAATTACAGCAAATATTTGAAACGAGAGGAGTAGAGCATACCTTAAAGTTGCCTTCCTATATAAATGCTAGAAACTTTTTAATTTCCTGGGTATGTTTAGAAAACGCCGACGTCTCAACGGTGACGACGGCATAGCGCGCAACAATGACAATTCAACGACGGTTAGATCAAATAGCGTAATCAATGGCGATAATAAAGAAAATAATTACTCTGTGTCCACAAATCTGACTGGTTTTTGGGATTCCATATTTGGTGTCAATAGCAATGATTCTCATATAAGCAGTTCTAGGAATGCAACCGTTGCCGTTGCTCCCATCTCGTATTCAGACAGTGACATTGGCATGGTGTGTTAATAGGTTATGGAAATGTATAATGTATCAAACGACGCATGTATTTTCAGCAGCAGCTCGTAAACATAAGTGTACCACTTAAACACTTAAGACTGACTGGAGCTTAAGAGAGTAGTTAAAAAACAAATTATATATGAAATAAAAATATTGCACGAACATTAAAGCATTCCGCTTAGCATTAAATTGAGAAAAAAAACAAAATAAAAAATCTTAAGAAATCAAGTACCATCAACGCATTAATATAATTGTCCGGACAAGGGGGTACGAAAAAACACAAAATATTACAACAGGAAGAAGAAGCAGTGGAAATTGATCCCTCTCCTGTGCCACCGCATCAGGAGTATTCGGAGAGTCCATCCACTACTTATCAATCAGAATTTTCGATGAATTTTGATTATTTGCAAGGCTTGCATTCAGATTCATCGGCAATGAATGTTACCGCTACTAGTGCTACCTCTCGCCCACAAGATGGAAGCTCACCACGCTACTTTAGCGCTGTCAACGCTTCGACAACAACTGCCAGGTCGACGATAGCAGAGTGGTGGACAGGTGCGACGGCTTTATGCCAAAATCTTATTTTAGTAAACCGATATTTTACACAATTTTAATAGGATTCCATCAGTTTCTTGTGTTCGTAGATTAAAGACTCAAACACGAAGTATTACTTATTCCCTTTTTTTCCTTTTATTTTATATCTGCGGTTATTTTTTTGGTTCTTTAACTGCAAACCGCACGACACGATCATTGTCGTCATCTTTGAATTTAAATGAAAGGTAACTCAGATTAAAAAAAACTCTTTTTCTCAAGACAAATATATTTTGTAATTTAATAATTATTTCATCATCTACTTTATATATTTTAGGTTTGTTTCCGTTCTAGACCAGTTAGATGCTAAAATGTTTAAATAAAATTCTTAGCGATAAAAGTAGAAAAATACCAATGATTAATAAAGAATCTTTATTAACTCATGCAAGTTGTCGTTTCTGGATTGTATTTGATCATAGCTCATGGTTTGTGTCGATGGTGCTCATTTATTGTCCATTGCAAAAGAGTACTGCCACAATTGATTTCTAAAGTGTTTCATTCCAATTCCCACGTCCCATTTATGATTGGGTTTGTGTTCAAAAATACAAAAATTTCTCAATGGTTTCATTTGTGTTGAGGAATTGTGGAAATGAAAAGATGTTACTTTTTGATTGATTGAATTGGTTGAATTTTTCTTGACATTGCGATTTTGCTGTTCCAATGTTGTACGATCAATTATGTTTTAATTTTATGTTTGAAATATGTTTAAAATCTCTTAAGCAAATAATTGTATACCATTAAGAATTGATCGCTTTACCTTCTCCTCTCTAAAGGCGGTTTTTCTATATAACCAGTTTAAAAAAAAAAAGACCGTTTGTTTGAAAATGCTTTGAGCGTGAAAAATTCTCACTAGATTTAGTTTATTTTGAAACATCTGTAAAAGTGACTACGGTCTACTTTCCAGCTTACGCACATAGATCGTGTATAGTTTCTAAATACGAGCGTTCTTTACGACTTTATCAAGCTATATGAGATCCAACGGCAGGGAGCCCTTATTTGGATACATGACCATGCAATATTTTATATACATGCTAATGCTAAAATGACCTAAACATTACAACATTTCAGTCGTCGTTCTTACGTTATCACTTCTTGCAACAAAACGATTGAACATATAGTTCGCTTGCTTTCCTAAAGTAACATCATATAGGTAGGGTTTGTTTACGTACATGTAATGATCAATCACTCAGGGAATATCTCCTATTCGCGTAACAGGATGATGGTCAAAAAGAAGATGAACTGAAGAAATGGAAAGATATAGGGAGAAGGCCGTAGCCTACTGGGTTCATGCACCGAACTCAGTGAATACTCATTATAGCTTCGGCCAAAGTAAATTCTATCGCACTGAGATTTGAATCCTCGAATCCTGAGTTGTTAGTAGCGATTTTTACCTACCCGGCTACATTTGCGGACCAGTGCAAAGCTATTTTTGCTTCTAAATTTCCTTGAAAAGTGATTTTTCCAAGCAAAATATAATTATTAAAGCGAAAAATATTTCCGTAGAGGAAAAGGTAGTAATCTGCTTTATTTTCATTTTTTCGTATTTTTTAGTTAGCGAAGACACAACAGATGGTTTTGAGATTATGGTTAAAACTATGGTGCAAATTGTGTGAGACTTTAGCTAGGTTTTGTTTTTGAGTTTCAAATTGTTCCGCCTTACATATTCATAATAGGCGCAAGAAGCGTTGTCTCATAACTGTCAAATCAGGCGAATGCTAAACAGCTCAATTTTTGCGTGAGCATTAGTTTTTCAGAGTTAATATTGGTTGCTTAGAGTTGCATTTATATGAAAAAATAACTGGACACTGGTATGTATTATGTTAACTAAGTTTCATCCTCGAATTTCGACCTTTATCGCTATATGTATGCACAAGACGTGCAAGAAACGTTCTTTCAAAATTGTTAAAAGCGCTGTAAGCAAAATTGTTCACGTTTTACAATTGTGTTAATTATTTTGAGTTAGTATTGGTTGTTTGAAGCTGTATTTATAAAAGAAAACAGCTGTACATTGAAAATAAAACAGATTCTAAATAAAATTGTTTACTTGCAAACAGCTGATGAAAAGCGAATTTTAACAAAATTTAAATTTGTGAAAGGTAAGTAATTCTATTATTTTTTTTGCTTACACCCTTAACTCGCCAAAGCTTGCAAACAATTATATATCATCAATCTTTGTATATATTAATATTTACTGTCGCTATCATTGATAACGCGCAAAGTAACAACAAATAATAAAAACTTATCACTCAACTTATATTGGTCTTGTATTGTATTTATGTTTCGCCTCAAACAAGAAAAGAAGGTAAAAATAAAAGAAATGCATATAAATTGGTAGCATAATTTTTGTAAACCTGCTTTTTTCTACTTACAACTCATTGAAATTTTTGGTAATTCCATTGCGCATAAGATGTGTATGTATTTTGCGACACGTCCTCGAAAAGCAATGTTTAGTTTACTTTTGTAATTATTAACAATAATTATTAATAACACATATATTATGATATATATTATATATAATATATATGTAATAAACTCTCTCTCTTTCTTTCTCTCTCTCTCTCTCTCTTTCTCTCTCTCTCTCTCTCTCTGTCTCTTACGGCACAATGTAACTCATTACTCGCAATTTTTCATTGGTTTTTTTCTTTGCTTTATTTAAAATGCTTGTTATTTCACTTTATTTCATTTTATTAAAAATTTTATATAATATTTCTTTTAATTCCGTTTGTCTGATTTTGTTCTTAATTGTAACATATCGTTTGCTTGTAATCAAACAGACGCCAAATTCGCTTTTTATTTTCCTATCATTTTTTTTAAATAAATATCAAATGTCGAAAGTTATTCATAATGCAAAACTAATTGACGTTCAATTTCTCCTTCGATCAGAGAGACAGTTAACTAAAAAATACATAATCAATATTCACATTAAGCTTCAAATATTAACTATATGATATTTTGTTTTCACAAATGAATCGATGTATTGGTTGTCGAAAAGAGAGAAAACAAAAGTTTTCAAATTTTATGAAAAAACAAACCAGGCTCCGCGTTCGATCACATAAAAATGTAATTTTAATTTTATTTTGATAGTTCATATGTGAAGCAAAAACCAGTTATCATGTTCAGCGTTTAAAGTTTTGTTGCAGGTCGCAACTTTCGTACAATGTAACGATTGAGGTCTTTGTGTAACGAATAAAGCTGTTATATCATCTTTATGATAAAATAACGATTAAGTGGAAAGTGCGATTGAACATATCCCGTGAGAATGGTCGTAAAAAAGTTGCTTCAGCTGACAAAAATCTAAAGGAAAATCTCAAAAATTTTCAACAATAATAAATTAAATTTTGGTAATAAGCGGATGTATTAGTTAATTGCCAATTGAATTAGTTCCATAAAGCGATTCCAAGAGCCCGCGGAAATTTTTTATCAATCACAAGAAAGATTCCAAAAGATAATACGTAAAATTTCGAAAGGAGGAAAATGCAAAAATCAATAATTAAGCAATAAACGTGTGTGTATGAGTATTACATATGTATTCAATTTATTTGCTTTTTTTCTTTTCTGTGATGAGTTTAAATGCACTAACCGGATAAGAAATGTGATCGTTTATTTAATAGATTGAAACCGTAATTATATTGAATATCATAAATAGATTAAAACTATGTGAAGAATATCTCGAAAATGTTCTAGACCTTTTTTATTTCCTCCAAATTTATACATTGCATTGTTTATCATCTCTGTGAACTTGACCTACCTTTCCAAATTAGAATTTCTTAATGTTGAAATAGTTAAGGCAACAGGAACAGCAAATCTATTTATAACAAGAAGCTCGCCAAAATATACCTCAAAGTAATTACAATTTATTTAAAGTGAAAATTCCGATGAAATAAAACTTGAATTGTGAAATTATCGTGTTTTCGCATTTGCGTATAAAGTTTCCACTTTGGATATATTGACTTTCGGAACGCTCTAAATGCTCTAAGCGCTGTCCAACAAACTTTAGGACTCAATGGATAAGCCGGTTGCACTGGAATGTCTAGCAGTTATTTACAATCAGAGTCACATATTCATGAAAAGTGTAAACAAAGAATCCAATATCATAATGTTCACTTGTGATTCACAATCCCTTATAGTGTAGTGTTTCAATTTTTATTTGTTTGTAGTCTTCCAATGGCGTTGAACTAAACAAACGAAGGAACTTAAATCCAGACATTAAAGATTTCAAAAGAGAGGTTGTGTTTAATATGAAATTCCATCTTCGCAAAAACAATTTTTATAAAGCGCATCTGATTTAACATCGTACGGTTTAGACAGACACATAGCTCTATCATAGAAGTTTTTGTAATACGTTAATAAAACTATAAATGTTGTTTAGTCTCCGCTATTTGTCAAGCTTTAAAGCATATTAAAGATTATTAAGATTCTTACTCTTGCAGATTGTTGTAGGAGCCGATCGGTAAATTATTAAACTATAAAAAGATACTCGTACCTTTGTAAGCTATAGCAACTGGCTAACATCATTACTATTGTTATTCCATTTAAACGACGTTTTGTGGAAAGAAAAAAGGTTACTTTTCTTTGCTAAAATCTTAAGGATATGTCCTCTGCACCAGTTATAGTCGAGGCTACGGCCAAGCACACATCAACAGTAAGTTATTCAACCTATATATGTATAAATGTCAGATTGTTTTTTATTGTTAAAATATTCCTTTATTTTCAGTTCATTTTTATGCATGGTTTAGGAGACACTGGGTATGTTTCCATTTTTACATTCACAAATATTCGAAGTTTTTCTTTCTTTCTTTCTTTTCCTTTGCCTGCTAGCCCCTTAATTAATCAACATGTGTGTTGTTTAATAAGGGATAAACATTATTTTCCTTGTTCAATAGTACGCCTGTTAGTATTTCCCATGAGCTTACGTTGAGTTAGGAAGGTTATCCTCGACGTTGTTTCCAACTAAAGTTTCTTTGAATCTTCTGATTGCATTTTCAAAGCTGGTATTTTTCGAAAAGGCTTTGAACGGCTGAAATAAAAAAACAAGTAAAACCATTATAGTCGGGCAATTAAATACCTTATCGTTGTATAATCTACACCGCTTTGTCTAGTACAATATATCTTTTTTCGAGATAACACAAATTATACGCTTTCAATGTGTTGAACAATGCGAAGCGCAAATAGATGCCAAACAAGCGGAGGGACAGACAAGCTTAAATCGATTCAGAATGTGAGTGTGTAACAGTCAGTATAACAGAATATGGGTTTATCTTAAATCCTGCGTGTTACAAGCATTATCACTCACTTAATATACCTGTGTATAGTCCGGTTGGGGTAGGGTATGACATGGTATGTAGAAAAATGAAATTTGTGACCAAAGCCTTTCAGAATGCATATTAAATAGTTGCTCCCAGCTTTGAAATCTCTAGCAGTGGTCCTTAGAAGCTTAGCTCTACAATTCAACAATTCTTAGGCGTTAGGCATCATTTTGACAAGGCAAATAGCGCACTGCTTTATGTAATTGCATTTGAAGCTGCAGACATTGCGACGAGTTGAATTTCAAAGAAAATTAAAAGTATTCTTTTGAAAAACTTTTCGATCCAACAGAAAAAAATAGCATTTCATTTCGATTTCAGACACGGATGGAGTAGCGCAATTGTATCTATAAGACCAGCATGCATGAAAATAGTTTGTCCTACCGCGCCTACGCAACCGGTTACATTAAATGCTGGATTTCGTATGCCGTCTTGGTTCGATTTGAAAAGTCTAGATATCTCAGGGCCTGAAGATGAAGAGGGCATAAGAGCAGCAACAAAAATTATACATGGCATGATTGATAATGAAATTGAAAAAGGCGTACCGCCGGCTCGTATTGTATTAGGCGGTTTCTCGCAAGGTGGTGCGTTGGCTTTATATTCGGCTTTAACTTTCACAAAACCGCTGGCGGGTATTGTAGCACTGTCGTGTTGGTTGCCACTGCACAAGCAATTCCCTGCTGCAAAACTTAATAGCAACAATATACCGGTGAGTTAAGATTTTGACCTAAGCACAGATTTGTTAAAATTTCGTAATAAATTGTTGTAGATTTTCCAAGCTCATGGTGACTTTGATCCAGTGGTTCGTTATAAATTTGGTCAGCTGAGTGCCAGTGTCTTGAAGTCGTTTATGAAGGATGTCACCTTCAAAACTTATCATGGGTTATCACACTCCTCATCGGATGCAGAAATGGATGATGTCAGAGTAAGATAATTGTTGTTACTTTTCTTTAATTACTTTTCCAATTTTTTCTTATCTTAATTTTTTTTTTTTTTTTATGTACTTTAAGGATGTCCTTGCCAAATGGGTAAAATAATTATTAACTCAATCTAATTTGTTTTTGTTCAGTTGTTACACACAAGTATTACACACCATTTTAGGACAACAACAAATCAAATTAAATATTTAAAAATAGAAAACAACCAATACTTTCAGACTTGATTTAAAAACAAGGCCAATAAAGCTGAACTAAATTAAATAACGATAGCAAAAAGCCAAAAAAAAAAAAAAAAANAAAAAAAAAAAAAAGTAAAACAAAAAAAAGCAAAGAGAGTAAAATCCTTAAAATTTCTTTGACATATCCAATTAACATACATTTAGTGTTGTTAAGTTTTAAATATAACTATTATTTTTATATATCAGTCCATACCCTATTTATCGCAATATTTATCCAACTTTAGTTTTGCTTTGCGCTGATAGAAAATTGCTTTATTATATTTACATACTCAAATCAAGCGCTTTAAACACTTACGCAATGTACTTAGATATCTTCCACCAAAATATTAAATAAATTCATACTTTCATTTATTCATATTGACCGAAAGATTAAGGATTAAAAATAAGGCATAGTAAAGTAAAAACGAGTATTTCGAGTACGAATTTTGAGCACTAAAAGCGTACATTTAAAAAGAAATAGTTAACTAAAATCCTTTGTAGCGATTAGCTTTCGAAGCCACATTCTTAGAGTAGAGTAGATGCAGCAAACAAAATGAAATTTTACAGCAATCTCAATCTTAAGCTGTTAACGCTTCTTAAAGTAGGAAGAAATAATAATAGAAAAGGATCTAAACGAGACACAACGAGAAGTTTAGATATCTTTAACGCATCTAAAGCATCGATTCATCAAAATCGATTCTCCTGTTGATTGATTCTAAAAATTATTTGAAATTTTGATTTTTTTATGTGTGTGTGAATGCAAAATAGTATTTCGTTAGTATTCAAGTTATTCAAGTTTTTCATATCTGACCAGCGAAAAAGTAGTGGAGAATATCTGCAATAGTCTGAGATAATAGTATAGATTTCACTATTTTTTTATTCATTTAGTAGCCTCCATGCAGTGCCTTTACTATGTCTATTTTAATTACAACCAATCCGCGCACTAGGTTATTAATAGGCATGCAAAGGTAAGAAGTGACCCCCGTGAATATATTAAGAAAGATGTGGATCTGGCACTCTTTTTCGATTATCATTTAACATCATAAAATAAACGGCCTAAGCAATCTGGGAAAGACTTAACATTTACCGTTTTAGGCAGGTCAATACCCTACGGTTACCTAAGTAATTATCGTACTCGGCAGTGTCTATAAAACACTTAGCCAAAGGTATTTTTTAGTTTAACTGTAATTGTTTTTTTGCCTCCTGAGCGGTTTTAGACCTATTAGTACATAGAAGTATACAATGTATATGCATTAAAATCGAACATCGTCCGCTTGCGCACTTGACAGCATTTTTCTATTTTTATTTATTTAAAAATGAGCAATAAAATGTAAATTAAGTAAAGTGAAATATTTGGGTGGTAGGTATTTAAAGGTATACTACTTGACGATAGCTTTGCCTTTTCCAAGTTATATTGAAAGCAAACTCTGAACAAATATGTAGATGAGTCTCTTATATCAGATCAAGTGCTTTCCGTCCATCATGGAACAGGATATCTTCTTGCCACGTAGGACTGCATCTTATTTTGTTTTCTAAAGTTAATGGAACGGTAACCTCAATAGGGAAAAAATGTGAAACAATTTTCTCCCCTACTTTGGGATGTGTCGTCTTTTAGACAAGAACTGTTGCATTTTGTACACATATCGTAATCATTAGATATGTCTTATGCTTGATCAGCATAAGACATAAGAAGGTGCTTATTTACCCAAGTTTTATTCAATCCAAATTTCTTAGGGAAAGATAAAGTTGAAAAGAAAGTACTTAGCAACACATCCAACGCCGCCTGATAAATATTACGCTTGGTTATTTTTAAACTTCAGTTAAATGCGATTTCATAATTTGTACTTTCGTATCAAAGGGATTTAATCAAAGGGCTTAATAATGTGAGGAGGAGTCTAAATAGATATGCCAATGCGAGTCAAAGTTTTAATATCAATTATAAGGAATGCATCTCTTAACGTTCTGGGATTGTGTTAATTGTGTTAATTGTCTGTCCCGTTTACATTTCTTATTTATATAGTGTTGAGGTGGTGGATGGTGAAGGTTCGCTCAAGACGGACATAGCTTTCTTATGAGTTGCTCGTAATTTTTGATTACTTGAATGCATAAACCATTGGTTCATCATATATATTGCTTCGGTTATCCTTTTGTTGCTCTCTCTACCCTATTTGTTATCTCATTCTTTATATATTTTCAGACTAAAGATTCTAATAGCGTAGACGATTCGTTCAGATGTCGAGTTAACCAATGTTGTCTTATTTTGTAGTTTCAATTCCATGTGGTTTTTCTTTTTTCCTCTATTTAAATTTATTTTCTTTCTTTAAATGATTATTATTTGTTTTATTGTAAAATTTGCATATTAAAACTTATTTTTGATGGAATATTTGTCTTTTTCTCTCTGCTCTCTATACCAACTTCTGAGGCAAAGTAACTTTATCTTTTCGAGACGTGCCATGTCTCATAGATAACGAAATAGGAACACGTTTAAAGTCGTGCTCCTATTTAATGAAAAAATAAACTTACGCGTAATAAGAAAAATAAAAACCCGATACATAGATAAATGGCACACAGTTATAACAGGCCTTTATAGTTTTATAGTCGGCTGTCTACACAGTTCAGTATTCATTAGCTACGTTCTACACCGTTTACATCACAAGTTATATTAAGTTTGTGCAAATGTATGTGTAACATGCACTGACCTGTGTTCGCGCAAGCATTAATTTTATTAAAAATGGTTTGAATAAGAATACTTTTGCGGCCGCCACTCCCCTAATAAAGGCTTATTTTGGCAAAAGTCGTTGCAAGGGAAAAAATTGCAATTTTCAAAATTTCTCGATCAGTAATGAGCAATCGGTAATGATATATCTGTATATATTAAATTGATGTGATAAACTTGCACCGGATGGGCAAATATTTTGAACTCCCTACTAAATAACCTCCCCCACGATATTTAAATATTTATATTGCAAAAGCGTTTAATTCGTAGCATTTTACGAGGAAAATTTGTTCCCAATGGAAATCTTACATGTCACAAATTTGGATTATATAAGTCGTAGTCTTTACCACTATACCACTATATATACTATTATATCCAAAAAGTAAGAGCAATTTAATTTATTTCCTTTTTAAATCTATATATTCAAATCTATATATTGCGTCGCCTTTTAAAGTAATCCTGAAACTCAAATAAACTTCCTTGTTAGCATTAGGACCTAGATAATGGGACCAAGGAATGGATTCATAGTGCACAGCACTACGATAATCGAGGAAAATTCTTAAGATCATTTTAATTGCTGAGCGACTTTGCCGCAGTGTTTTGGATCTTGGCTGTACCTCCTGCACAATATTCGGCTCGATTAATCGCTTGTCTCCGCCACTTCTTCGCTGAAAAAAATCGGAAAAAATACATTTTGCGTCGAACTCAGTGCAGCTCAAATATTAAAGACATTTATGATGCAGATGTCTGTGGCAGTGCTAGCAAATTTTGTTAAAAACAATATTTCCGATATACCAGATACGCGCGCAACTCAACTTGAATATTGGTCTTACTTTTTGATTACAGTATTTCGTGCTTTTACGTGGAAACGGAAGTATAAGTTTTTCCATGATCACGGAAATATATGAACAATTGTAATTGTACGCAACGTGGTGTGGGGCCTTTCGCGGCCCTAATGCGTTTTTAGTTAGATTTCCGAAGAATATTACCGAAATTGCGTCTTCGAAATTAATCAAAATTATATTCAGAGGCATTCTTCGCACCAATGGGTACTAAAGAATTGATCTACAATCGAACATGAGCGTAATACTTACAAATACTGGTTTCAATAAAAAGTAATTCGTTGCAAACCAATGATGATAATAAAGTGCGTTGATCTCACTGTGCATCTGAGTAACTTTACATTTATAGACATTTACATTGCTTATTGCCGTTCGGGTTATATGCTTGTATAAAAATACATTTAACTCGAAACAATTTGCTTATAGTTATGTAAACGGTTAATCGATAATTTAGATAATTAGTAAGTTGAACCCGAGACGATAGAATCGCATATCGACAAGAGGGTAATTGATCTCTTTGTAAAGGGCCAGGACCGGTAGACGGGGTGACGAGGTAGGGTTTGAAATGCTTCTCTTATGTGAAAGCCGTTTCAACGATTGCACCTTTCTTGCACCCACGAAAGAAAAATTTTTAAGGTCGCAAAACATTTGCTTTTGTCAGGCCCTTATGGGTCTCACCACGCTATTAACCTTTATCGAAGGATAAGTGTGTATTAATTTCGTTGGCACGTTTGTAACGTGTACAAGTCCCTATCAGGGGATCTATAAGGTATATATTATTTGGTAGATATTGAATCCAAGGTCGATCTTTTGCTCGATTTCACAAGATTTCACAGAAACTGCAATAAAACACCGCAAATACTTAACGCGCGCATTCGTCAATCCTCCTTCAACGATAGATAGATGATCAAATTTGAGAATTAACGTGACTGAGCCGAACGTTTTAGAAAGAAACGAGAAAATCTCGAAAATTTGAAAATGATAGGTGTGAATGAACTTTTATTCGAACAGACGAATTAATCCGGATTATACGGAAAAATTTGTACGCGAGTATGTGGTATATGCGTAGAGAAAGAAAAACTGAAATTTGAAAGTATACTCGATTACAAAGCAATTACCACCTTAACCGTAAGCTTGCTCCAATGAGGATCCAAGTCCATATATCGCTTTTTTCCTTTTTTTTTTTTTTGGTTTTTCTTTTTTCGAATGCCAAGCTTTTCTCTTCACTGGCACTGCGTGTTTGTTAGTAAAGCTTGCATACATTTGGGACATACGCATGTGTTTGTATTCGTAAGCTTATAAGCTTTTCTTGTGCTCCTTTTTTTTTTTTTTCTTGTATTTTGCAATGACGTCGAACAACAGTTACTAATAGTGTTACAGGTACTGAAATTCATTCATAACTTGAAGCATTGAGTCGCTCGGCTAGAAAACGTTACATCTAGTAAACGTTGCATTAGCGGTTATTTGACTCGATACATTTCCATTAATTATTTTAAATGCGCTGTTTTTTTCGTTGTTTTTATTTTTTTGTTTTTTTTTTTTTTTTTACTGCTTGATGAGAATTATTTTTGAAGAAACATGTCAGTCAACAATTTACCGCAAAACCATTAACAACGCGAAAGTATTTTACTGAATGATTAAATTTTGAAAGATCGATAAGAATATTTTAATATTTTATAGTAAAAGTCCATTCATGTACGCATGAAATATTAGGTGAAGAAATAGAAAAAAAAAAAAACTGTTTCTAAGGTATTACATATATTTGGAAAAACAAAAAAAAAAAAAAAAAAAAAAAAAAAAAAAAAAAAAAAAAAAAAAAAAAAAAAAAAAAAAAAAAAAAGAAAAGGAAATAAAAGACATCAAAGAAACAAAAAGCAATAGATGTTTGTGTTTCTTCCTTGAAAGTCAATACTGAATAAAGAGAAGAATTCGAAATAAATAAGAAAGCCGTAATCGTCCTGTACACTTAACGTCCAGGTCATTGAAGGTAAGTGTGAATGGAAAGTGTGCAGTTAGATCACAACAAGGTTTGCTTCATCAAATGTTTCAAGTCCTACGGAGTCTCGCATGTTCTTAATCCGTTCTTTTATTTTATTCACAATTACGAGCTCAAAGCTTTGCCTACAACATCGTCTTAGTCTTTAAGATTATTTACAACTGGTAAAGTCCTGATGATTAGACAGAACACAACACAAGCACTAGGAAACTTTTATCAAAATGAAGTTTTTGATGCTGATGCACAACTAAAGGATACTTTTGCTAGATATGAAACTATTGCAAAATCAATTGCATTCACATCTGCACGATATATTAGGAGGCAAAGTAAAGTTGGGTACAGGCGTCCCTTGTATAACACGGTTAATTTTAATCCTGCATCGAAAATCCTTTTTTTGCTTTGGTTACCTATTTAAGCTAACATATAATATAGAATAATATAATTCCAACTTATATATAGCACGCATAAATCAAGGCAATGAACTGCGTTGCGTCGAGACCTCGTTTTATGTTATGTCGAAAATGTGTTATACAAAACTTTAAAATAATATAAGCGGACGCAATGTGGAACGTGTTATATGACGAAAGTAAGTCTTTAGGTGTAAAATATTATGATAGCTTAAATTTCTTTCCAAACATACACACAAATAAAGAAGTAAGTTAATATCAAGTTTTTCTAAAAAAAGAAACAAATATGAAGAAATGTTGAACGTTATGATGAAACACAACAAGTAAGAAAATTATATTCGGTCGCGAGCGAATCTCTTATACCCAACGCCATTATCCATCGTATACCATATCGTGGTGTCCGTAATATTTATATCGGTTTTGTCGCATTCTACTCTCCAAATCTCTTCGTTTGATACTCAACTGAGTGTACTGCTAAGAAAAAAAGAATCCTCCGCGTTTTGGGGTCCACCATACTTATACATGAGTACTAACAATCAATTCATACGAGGAATGTACAGACATTCTGTCTTGTTCGCCTTATGAGTAATAAGCAGAAAATATCAAGAAAGTGAAAAAAATAAAAATTCAATTAATTATAGACTTGTGTAGACTTGACCGATTTCTTCTATGTATTGTGCATGTACTGCAGGACAGTCCATAGAATATAAATGCAAAATTTCGTGGCAAATTTGTTTTTTTTTTTTTCAATTTTTGAAAGCAGGATTGGTTTCAGATTATGTTGTACTTGTGTGCACTGGGTCCCCTTGAGCGATTTGTCGCATTTTCAATACTAATCTGCGTAGAAGAACTTCCAATGATTCGGCCGAGTTTGAAGATGACAATTTCATTTTTGCAACCGGGGGAATGTTTACGGCAGTCAGACAGACAGACATGCTTAAGTCGATTTGGAATTTGATGCTGATCAAGAATATATATATATACATGTTATGGGATCTCTGTGGTTTACTTCTAGATATTGCAAACGTTTTGACAAAACGAATATATCTCTCAGTCTTCGGTGATGGATATAAAAATTAAAAACAACAACAAAAAAAGTATTATTATTATTAATATTATTATTATTATTATTATGACTAATTTAATCAGACTAATAAAGTCTTAAAGCACTAGCATCCAAGGTTATCGGTTTTATTGAGAACTCTACCGCACCTGCTATAAATGCAAACAGCTTATTACGATCACAAAATTATTTCCATCATCACTTTCATCAAAACTTACAGGTAATCGGTGTTTTTGGTTTTTCGCAAATGTTCTTATCCACCCACCATTGCAATATTTAGCTGACATAACTGCAATTGCCTCTCTGTTTCGATCTTGTAATTATGTCGGAATTTCCGGATGAGGAGCTAAAAAGCTTTGCAATTCTCTTTAAAATTTCTCGCTACGGATCTTTTTGAACGAGAAAATGTTCTAGTTTTTTAGTGAAAGCCATTCCTTCTTGCAAATCAATCGGTCATCGGTCGGTTCATACCTGTCGACGACGTCAATATTTATAACGGCCGGTCAATGAATATAACGGCTACGTAATCTTATTAATGACGGAAATTTACAAATATCGCGAAAAGCAAATGAATATTTTCGATGCCCTTCGATCATCTCATCAAATATTGTTAAAAAGAAATGAATACAAAAAAAAAAAATATTTGAGAAAAAGTGAAAGTAGAATTCAAGGATTATTAAAAACAATCTATCAAGCGAAGTCAACAAGCGTTTCAGTCGTGGCATTTCACTTGTTATCCTGAAGGGGATCGTCAATTCCAAAGCAAATTAACTGTAAAATAAAAACGAAAGAAAAAAGCAATTGAAAAAATCCAACAGAACACATATTCGATTTATATCGAAACCGTGTTTTACAGGTCTCGCACATTATACGAGGGACGCCTGTAGCGCAATATATATACGAAAATTGGCATTTCCATACGCATAAGTACATACGGCATACATTAAAATTACTATTAGAACCAGATCTTCACAGTACATAGTAAAAAAGATTTTTCATTTTAATATTTAAATTAAGTTCTAAGAACATATATATATATATACGTTGTTGAAGCATTTTGTTATTAATACTTAACACTAAATAAATTATATATTTTTGTAAGTTAGACTCGGGACTAAATGACCGCGTAAACAATGTTTGTAACATTTAAGACACTGCGAGAAAAATGTTTGCAGAAGGTACATGCCTTGGTATCAAATATTTGATTTTTACCTTTGGGTATCTTTCGTATTCACAGGCTGAGAAAGGGTAAAAAGATTAGAATCGGACAAGCGGACAGCGATTACATACCGTATACCGCCTCGCCTAAAGCAATTCATCCCTTACTACCATGATATGAAAAGGCGTTGACAAATATCAAGCGGACGGACAGACAGACAGCCAAATTTGAATCAATTCGGAAAATGGATCGATTGGTATAATAAAATGCGAGTAAGAGAAAGTCCTTCTAGGCGCTATACACATTCGTTTAACCTTCATATACTTTATATCACAAGTAGTGTAGCGTCTAACTATTAGGTGTTTTGCAAAAATTTTCATCACTTTTTCACTTGAAAAAGGCATTTATTGCGGAAAATTGCCCCATTATATGTAGTAATCAAAATAGTTTCCATCATTTTCTACAACATTTTACAATATTTTTTGTAACATGATGATATCATGTCGCAAGAACTTATATTGATTTGGCAGCGATCCATTTTTCCAGTTCTTCAACTTTGCGGACAGGCCATGCTGCACCGATGTGAACAAGTGGTAAGCAGGAGGCGCCAAGTCTAGTGAGTACCCTAGGTGTGGCAGAACTTGCAATTCGAGCTACAATAACGTATCCTGGACAACTCTGGCAACAAGTGGCCAAAAAAAGGCATTTTCAGCCAATACGTGCCGCCACTTTTAAACCTTTGAGACTGAAAGCGACAATTGAAATATGATGGAGCAGCATCATCATAAGTCTCTGAGCGTGTTTGGTGGGCTTCGGCAGGAGATTTCTTCAAGTAAACAATAAAAGTAATGAATTTGGAAGAAGAAGAATTTTGAACGCTCATAATTGGTGTCGGCGTACGCTGAATAAATCAATAACACTAAATGGAAAACTGTTATATTGTGTAGAGGAAGATGAAGAAAACCATCGAATGCAATCGTTATTACCCATTTCCTTATCATTCTTACCTGTAGAAGCGGCTGATCAAAATTTCTGCAAACACATTAATTCCAATTTCCTTATGCATATCTGAAAGTGAGCGCTCATGCATTTGCATAGCAAGATAAAATCTTAGGTAAATCGAATCAGAAATCTACCTGATATGCTCACCATGCTCACCATCTAACAAAACTAATCATTACTACATCGCGTCCATCTTGCGTATAATGGTGTCTGCATATATAGTGCCCCTGGAATGCAGGAAAATTTCGCGGACAGGCCATTAGCTGTAGTGATATGTGCAAAGCGTAGGGTTGTTGTTACCCAACCTTGTTGCACCTGTTTGCTATTGGAAGGTTTGCGAACGCAACAATTGAGAAAAATAATTAAAAGTTTAGTCAATGATTGTGAGTCAATATCCACGCCCATAAGGAAAAACCTTTTACTTGAATTTTTTAGTAGATAATGAGCTAAAACTTTATGTGAGCATTTATGTGGATCGATTCTCTGAAAGATGTGAAACGTTCTATTCTAATTATTCACTTCAAATAACGTGAAAAGATAAAAAAATTCTATTGAAAGATTGTTGGCCTTCTAAGCCGATCAGATGTAAGAAATGTAAATCCGCACCCACAAAAAAAAGAAAAAAGAAAAAAAAACAGAAACTTACTTTTCCTAATGAACTGTGCTATGCGCTACTGACGTGTACGTAAGGCCGTTCACGCCCATAATTCTCGTAATTACAATCTATGCGACGATCACGACACGCCTATTAATTATTATTTGCGTGAATTTCAATAATTAATTTCTCGTCTGGTACAACAGATGAATCTGAACAAAACATGTTTTCATCAATCATACGCTGCAGTCATTTTAATGTTTATTGCTCCGAACCGACAAATCTGTGGTAAATACATTTTCATCATTAATTGCAATCATTTTCGGCTTAATAGTGTACCGAAAATCATGGATTAGAAAATGCGATTTTTATACGTTGATAGGGAGGTATCGGGTAGATATATATTTGAGACCAATAACGTTGGAGAACCTCAATTTGTCACAAGTCACTTGGTGTTGCAGTGATAATTCTGGCTGTATGGTCTCTACTTCAACATCTGATAGAGCTTTTGTGTTTACCAATGAATTAATTGAACTGTAGTCCTAGCAGTAATGGCTGACTGCTGTGATTTTTACTTTGGCAATTTCCCGGAGATAGTTGTAGATCGCTGTCCACCCTTTAGTTTACCTGAGGATTCTTATCATCCAGCAATTTGCCACCACCGCTCTAACGTGTCAAATCCAAATTCCCCAGATAAATATTATGATTTGAATAAAACCGATATCTTACTACTTAAATATCATCTTTCACGCATTGTGCTTGATTTTTCCGCTGCTCTCGCAAGTTTCTTCCGATGGCTCCGAGTCCTCTGGTGATATTAAAAACTCAATTCCCTTTGCTGAATACTTCAGACGAAATTTTTCAACTGCTGAATGCGATTTAACTGTTAAGTATCCCTATCCGATATCTAGTCCGGTTTCGATTCCTAACCTGGTCATTGCAGAGAATGACGTTTTACATAGTTTGACTTCTTTAAAATATATTTGTGCGTCTGGACCTGACGGCATTGCATCATGTATACTCAAATCATGTTCTGGCGAGCTATGTAGTATTTATCTATGTGGTGGCTATCAGGTGTTTTCCCTTTGTGTTGGAAGAGTACCTTCCTTATTCCCTTCACAAATGTGAAAACAGACATCACGTTGAGAATTATAGAGGCATTGCCAAATTGAGTGTCCTACCTAAATTGCTTGGGAGAATTGTTACTCAGCATTTAGCTTTTACTGCCAAATCTTATATTTCTCCATTCCACCATGGCTTTCTGGAAGGACGATTAACTGTTACGAATCTCAAGCGTATCGCAAGCGTATCAACTTCAAGTTGACTTAAATAATTTGGTTACATAATGCTCGTTAAAATTTACGATATTATATCTAAGAAAATGCAAGAAGCTTTCTTTCTTTCTCAAGGAGAGAGTCATTCAATACTGACATTTCATCCATTCACATAAGTTGGAAAACGTAGAATCGTTCATCGGTTTAGGGGTTCTGTTCGACCAAAAGGTCTCTTTAAGTAAAGCTAGGTCGGCGCTGGGTTTCCTGAAGCGGTGGCGTAGGGAGCTTAATAATCCTTACATTACAAAAAGACTTTACATGTGTTTAGTTAGACCAATACTTGAGTATGCCTTCTGTTGTGTGATGTACTGCGTATAGGTGTTGTATAGATTCAGTTGAGTCCATTCAAAAGCAATTCTTGGCGCTTGCCCTGAGGAATTTGGGATGGGACCCCCTTGTCTCTCTACCTCCTTATGATAATTGATTCTGATTACTTCTGTTAGCCTTACCATGACTTGAGATTTATCCTCGGTGTTGTCTTCTTAATTAAGTTAGTTAATGGCACTATCGATTCGCGCACATTACTTGGTGAGATAAAGCTTAATGCCCCTATTCGCTTCTCTAGGAACTTTATCTTCATTAAGCTTAGTGAACGTAAACATAATTCGTTCAATTCGTTCAATCCGTTCAGAGTTGTTTGCGGAAACCTAACTGGTGTTGTTCACTGTATCGGTTGCCAAGCTTTTGCATGTTTGCAATGGCTTAGGGATTCACTCGCAACTTGAATCTGGGCTTGTAGCGGATGTGCCTCTGTGCTACTTGTCTACATGATTTTCATCTTTCTTTCTTATTTAGTTATGCATGAATTATTATTACGTTTTCTTTACTTTTGTATTAGTTTTTAATACTAATTAGTATAAGATTTACTTCTAAGAGTCAATTGAGTTCGGATGTTAATATATTTTAGCTGTGAGTGTCACGTGTAAGTAAATACACGAATGAAATCAATAAAAAAGCAATGGAAGTTTTTAAAAAGCCTTCTGTCACGAATGATGAATGGGTTTGGGTATAAATTGGTTTGAACTTTCACTCTCTACTTAAAATTTTTTAATTGTTCATGTTATACTAATTATTGCACTATAATGATTTTTAACATAATATTTAATGTCGTGTTAGAATTAAGAATTTTACAATTTTTCTTTTTGTTTTAATAAATTTTTTTGTTAATTAATTTTGTTATCTGACTTGCGTCATAAAATAATATAAAAAGTCTACGCACACACCTCTATTCCGTTGAGAAGTCAATGTAACTACATCGCTTATTATAAAAATAATAATAAATTATGAAAATGACAAATGACAACAACTAACAATTGACTCAATAATAAATTTTCTCATATATCTATGAACTTTTGACTTGTAGAAAGGGCAGTGGCAACATCATGCTTTGAATATATTCACTGAATAACGAAGCATTTTTAGATGATTTTCTTTTTTAACCGCGGGACGTAAGATCCTGACATATGGACACTCTTCAACGAGGCTACAATTATCTATTTCCTGTGTATTAACTAATCCTAAGCCAAGCTCCGTATAATAAATGGTTCTTACTAGGGCAACGTAGATAGCATTATAATTGCCATTTATTCAGCCTATGGGTTCAAAAAAAAAAAAGGAATATTTTAAAAAGTAAAAAAAACCATTTATCAATAAAGCGAATGCATTTAATTTAAATATCAAAATTCTTTGACGTCATTGGAGTTCAGTAGTGGGGTTGAGAAATTGCAAAAGATTTTAAGGATACACTTAATTGTCTTTTTACACGATAGATACGTTCCCAAAAAATGCGTGTAAAAAAAAATTCGTGTAAAAAGAGAATTAGGTGTAAACAATATTAAAAAGTTCTTGTTAGAGTTCACTTAATTTATTTCGTGCTTACACATTTTAATTCATTAAATATTTTGTAAAAAATAATTTCTACTTTGGAAGAAGGGAATTATATCTGAAATTCATAAATATAAATCGTGTTAAAACAAAATAAATCGTCTAAAAAAAGAATTTTTTCGTTTGAACTCGTGTAAAAAAAATCGTGTAAAAAGAGAATTGGGTGTATTGCGTTAGGGTTATAATTATTGGTGCATATCAACGCGCGATTGACTTCTTCAGATACCGCTATAGCTTAGTGAACTTGCGAAGAGGTCAGATCAATTACTTTCACTGCCAATATGGCGTTTAACGGTTCGGTTGTTAAGTTTCCAACGCATTTTCTGAACGGTAATATTAACGACCATGTTAAGTAACATGGGCTTTCCGAAAGGATTTGTAAGAGTGAATTATGGACTGCTGTTGTTTTTGTATTCGCGCTAGTCCAGGGAAATTCTACTCTCGCTTGCTGTTCTACAGGGCATCCAGCCTAGACCACTCTTAATTATTATGTTTTGAATACGTATTTCGTATTCCTGTGCACTCATTAATCCTTGCGGAGATGATGCTGCAATTTGTTTGAGTTTCTTAAAATTATCTTAAATATCTTCTATCTGATCTTTTTAATTTGTACATATCGCGTGTAACTAATCCTATATCTCCTGCTTCTGTTAGTCAGCGAATCAACAACCGAAAATTCACTGAGAGGTGCAAAAAAGGCCCAATGTGACCACAGAGTTCTTTGTTTTAGCCTTAGGAAAGGATAGAATTAGATTTGATATATAATACTATTCTTGTACTGTTGTTGTAATTGGAAAAAAACGATATGTCTGTGACACATGTCAAAACTTCAAGGGCTTACAAGAAGGAAGAGGAAGAACTAAAAGAACGATTTTCATTCTTTTTATCTAAATTTTTGACAGTTTCCTTCAAAATAAAATTCTCCAGGAGAAAATGTCTAATTTTTTTCGATAAGTTAATTTTTTCTTAAATGCCCGTCAATTGCACAAAAAGTCCCAGGCAATTTCCTACAGGCATCTGGATTGAATGAGTATTCCGTTTTTTGTTTTTTTTTTCAAATTCGAGTTTACACCAAAATAGGCATAAGCCATATGGCTGCTTTAACGGAAGTTGCGCCATGAGAATGGGTCTTGTGTTGCCATCTGTCAATATTTTTCCAAAATAGTGTCCTTTTCTCTTAATGCCTCACGGCGTGTTTAACAACCTTTTCCTTTAGGTTTTACAAAGGGACTACCTCTTAATACGATTTCGTCTCTTATTGAATATGGGTTTATAGATAGAAGTAAATGTACTTCTAGAAATAAGGCTCCCAAAAATGGCTCCAGATGTCGAGGGAACACTCGATTCGATAGTAAATCTCGATAGTAATGACTGCGAAGTTTCTCACTCGATATTGAAAAGAATGCATAATTTATCGATCGCCGTAGGCTGACTACTCGATAATCGACGGCCAACTTACTACTCGATAATCGAAGGGTAAACGAACAAATTACCATCAAGTTCATTCCATGTCGAGAACGATAAACCGGCCTTTGCTTAAGTTTCACGTCACACATTTTTCGATAATCGTCCCAATTGACATTATTTTTATACGGATTTCTCTAAAAACTCTAAATGGTACTGATTCTGTTTACAAGGTCTTCCCAAAATTTGCGCAAGATTTCAATTAAACCGGAAATAGATGTTTTTTTTTTAATTGGAATTGTTTTTATCGAACCATAGTGTACATAGGAGGATAGGGTTCTCTGTGGAATAACATATCGAGCTTTGCTAGCATATGTGCATTCTCTTATCGAAATTTTCTAAGACCATTTTACATAAATGTGGTTGAATATCGGTGATGCAGCGTTGGATCTGCTCCTTCAATGCACAGGTGGCTATCGACTTGTTGGCATTGGCTCTTTCCACTTTAAATAATCCCATAAGAACAAATGCAATGATGTTAGAACACATGATTCAGTTGACGGAGTCGCATCAATACTTCGCCCATATTTTGTACGAACTGTGGCCGTCAAAGTTTCATTATTTTTGAAATAATGTTCAATAACAAAAACACTTCAAGCAATGCTTGGTTTTTATTACCCTAAAGTGTCAGCTGTTAAATTGTCGTTTTTTCTGGGGGTGTCAGCTGTCAGCTGTTTTTTCTTTTTCGGTCTGCCAATACTTCGTCGTACGAAATTGCGGCAAATAAATGCAAATTGTGCGTAAATCATGCGACGCCCTATAGTTAACAAGTTGTAAGCGGATTTATGTCGCTTCCTGCGCTTGACGAAGCAGTTGCCTTTTTAACGACTCACTCTACGAATATTAACTATGTTTGCATATTTGTAAATGTTGAAAACATCCCCTAAAAAAAAAAAAAGGTAAAGATTTTTTACCTTCGATCGCACCGTAGAATTCGAAAAATGTTCGTCTAAAGAGTGAAAAAGAAACGATTTGAGTTTCAATTTTCCTAAAAACTGTTTCCCACACTTGTCGAACCTTCCCTAGAATAAGTGGTTACCAAGCCATAGGTATACAGTCTACAGACTCGTATTAAAATCGGTGCATTTGCAAATTTTGAAATTTGTTTTACTCTTCGTGGAATGATCACGAGCGTAAAGTACACTTTAATGATTTTCCATTTGTAGAAAAGAAAAGGGAAAAAGTGCTTTGGCGATCAGATTTGTATTTCGAAATCGATAAGACAATTTCTGAGCCGTCTATTCGTATTCAGATCATATCCTCAAACGTGTCCCAAGATGTCATAAGCATTACGATCATACCATCGAAACGTACTTAATGCAATACTGTGCGAATTGAAAATTAGATAAGTCTTTTCGTAATTGTAGGAACTATATATAGTAACGGTAGTAATTTTAAAAACAATAAGCAACAATGTAAATAAAAAAAGTATTCCGAATAATCGCCTCAATCGATTACAAAATCGCAACCACAATATTTGCTATCAGCGTTTTCAGCTTTTATGTTTATAATTAGTGTGTACCTTTAGCTATTTGATTATTAATTCCATGTGTTTCCAGTTTAATGTTATACTTAACCTTTCACTTATCAATCTTGCCTATTATTAATTTGGTATTAGCTATTAGTGTCTTTTGTATTCTACGCTCTACGTATGAAAGAATAAGCATTTTTAGCTTGACTTCGCCTTCACAAAACATGTGACTTTTCTAATTAAAACAAAAGTAAATAAATGAATTTTTATTTATTTATTTTTTTTTTTTCCATCTTCATGATTTCAATTTCCATCTGTCTTGTTCTACTTAATAGTATGCCCTACAGCATTTGTGGTACAAGGTGTATTACGATATATATTGGCACACTATATAGAATTCGGGTACACAATTCGATACATTGGGCATTTCTAATATGCCTCACCATTCTCTTTTTTCCCCTTTTTTATATAACTTTTTTTTCATTATTATTTCCATTATTACACTCAAAAGCAGTACCCGTGGAAGGAAGTTTCGGAGATTCTATAAAGTGTTTATATTACTAACCTGAATCGATCTAGAAAAGATATCAAGGTATCAGCTTCAGATTAGGCAAAAGGATCGTAGATTGCCATTGAAAATTGGGTGAAATCGATCGAAGCGACTCGAATCGAATATCATATCAGCTCATATCATCTTTTTCTTGTTCTAAACCTCTATATCTTTTCT
Organism: Glossina pallidipes; assembly: GCA_000688715.1. Lineage (NCBI taxonomy): Eukaryota > Metazoa > Arthropoda > Insecta > Diptera > Glossinidae > Glossina > Glossina pallidipes. The sequence continues at coordinate 563,166 of KK499796.1, forward strand.
TGTACAATTCCACTGCTTCTATACAATCCACAATAGCATATTAAGGTCTTTATCATCACGAATATGTAACACTTTCATCAGTGTTATGTTCTTTCTTTTCAAGTTTATATGGTTAGTCTATTCGGCGAAATCGTAAAAAAGTGCGGCTTGAAAAATATGCATTAGAATATAAGATCGATCTAGCGATGAGAATGGATCTACTTTTGCTCTATCATGGAATTCAATACGAATGTGATGTGCTGACAAGCATACAGAAAATCAGTTTGAGGGGAATATAATTGTTTCCTTCTCTTTTCGCTCTTTTTCAGCCCTTGGACTTTAGTGCAGCTTAATTATGGCAATTTTAATGAGCAATTAATTATAAATAATTCATTGCCTCATTATATACAAGATATATAAAAACAAAATTATCGACGAAAAAAAAAAGTTTTAAAGGAAAATTTTATAAATATTTTTACGTCATTATCGCTATATAGGAGCGTTGCACCTGAAATATATATTCCCGGTCAATTGTAAGAAGAGCTTTCGAAAAGAAATCCGTCTCCGTTGAATTATGTGACCTAATTGATGGGTACGAAGGAAGGAACGAATTAAGGCGAAATGAAAACAAATTTCGCTTTAAGTCGGAGCTTCTATGTACACTTTCAATTCGTGAAGTTCGTGGAGTGAATGAGATCTGTCAACGTGCTGTCGAAAGAATGAATTTCCTTTCCCCTAATGAGCTAAGTTTTTTAATTAAATCGTGATCGCGCCGTCCCGTCAATGTTCGAAAACTGTCATTGCCATTGCAAACTTTTGATGCCATTACATTACGATTATGAGGTTTGGCTTTCCAGACTTGAGTTTTGCCGATTAACACATATTTTAAAAAAATACATTTTCAAATTTTCACCTGCTCTTGTGTTTGTGCTTGTAGCAGACAACGGACAGATGGACGGACACTTACGTAAAATTAACATGACAACTTATGCTGATCGAGAATGTATGTGAATATGTTATTTAAAGAAAATTCGATGCGTACTTTCGGTTATGACAAACGAAACAATGAATCTATAACCCCATCGTTCTCCGGATGCTACCCAAAATATCTCATCAAAAACGAGCTTAATGTGAAACTGATTTTTATCGGCTTTTAAAATGTAATCTGAATAGTAATCCACTAATTGAATAGGTAACATTAATTTTGAAAAGCAAAGAAATGAACATCTGAATGAATCTTTATAATATTATGTTATGTATTATATGGCGTTCAGAGAGACTTTATAGAATTTTCAAAATTCAATAATTTATTGTAACTTTATTGTGTTTTCTTTTTTATTTTCTTATTAAATCGTAGAGAATTACGAAATTTTTTTACGAAAAACATCGCAGTTGGGATGGAATTGAAACCTTGTTTACAGGAGCAGTTAGACGTTGAGTTTCAAGATGTCTTCTATAGCGTGAAAATCTTTAAAAATTACGGTGAGTATATTGCTTTAAAAATGTTGTATTGCAAGTACTGTGCACGCACTGTGCACTGAAGACTCTTTCCGAAGACTTGAAGAATGGTACAAGACTTAAGTACAAATTTAAATAAAGCTATCGATTAAACAATTTTCAAGTATTTATTGCTCGCCATGTAATCTAAATTAAAAGTCGTCAACAGTTAGCAGAAAGTTAAACATGTTTTCCAAATTGCTATCTGAATATACGGAAGAGTGTATGTGCGGAAGCCAATCAATCGACTTAAAAACTCGCTCACGTGACCCACGAAAGTTTAACAAAAAATATGTAATAAAATTTTACTCGCATCAGCCGATTCGAAAATTGGCACTACATTAGTCTATAATTCCTTGAAGGAGTGTCCGATTCATTGTTACAAAGGTCGAAATAATTGAGGAAGGCCCAGGTAATTTTAACGACAAAAAAAATGGACCTGGAAACTTTTTGAAAATTGAGTACTCTTGTAATCATACTATGCGTCTCTACGTTGGTGTTGGGGCCATATGTTGTTGATACGCTTTTTGTGTCATCAGACGTTTATGAAAAAATTTTCGATGATATAAAGCAAAGGGGGGGGGGGGGGGTATTGGAGTAATATGGTCGTTTTTGTAAAAGAAATTTTCGATGATA